>JBAMJV010003581.1:0-215000 GCA_037951105.1 Echinarachnius parma | reverse complement strand
TTTTATTTTATTTCATTTCATTTCTATTCACGTCACTTCTCTTCAATTCGTTTCACTTCAAATGAGTTATATCATTTGATTCCATTCCATCCCACTTCATTTAAATTAATTTCATTTCATTCCATTTCATTTCCTTTTTAATATTTTTTAGTACATATTTGTGCTGATCTTTAAGATTTAGGAATAGAATTTAAAGAACATAGACAATAAAAAAGATGCATGTTCCATGTTTGGACTTTAAAAGAAACATGGACAAGAGTTTAAAAGGACTATTGAAATAAGACTCTTGAAATGAATAATTGATAAAGACTCTTAAAATGAAACATTGAAAAGACTGTTAATTATTGAAAGTGAAAGTTACATTTTATTATGACAAAACAGCATTCAGTTCAAATGTCATATTTGTAATTGCTATGTTTAACAATATTGTTTTGTTCTCTCCACAGATGTCTGGATGAAGACTAAGATGGAATGATTTATACAGTTCACAAGATTAGAGTCAAATAAGTCATAATGTTAAAGTATTGGTAATGTTCAAAAATATCCATTGAATGAATAGGTTTTTAAAAATAAGGAAATTGAAACAAACATAAGCTCACACAATTATAAAGATGCTGGATTGTTTAATATGCTTAAATTGGTAAAAAGTTTAAAGGCGATAAAGAAATAAAATGTTTTAGAAAATGCATGAATTATAATTGTGTAAAAAGAAAGGAAACCTTCTTTAAAGAAAGGGAGGTGTGCTGATAGTACTAGGTCTGATATTATAGACTAGTATGTATTGGACATCGTCGACATCGATGTATGTGCACTCAGCTTATTGAGAGTGCACTGTAAGTATACAACGTGTTCTTGATCATGGCCACTGCGTGGACCGAGCATCGTCGTGTTTATCGTGAATAAAGATTTACACCTGAAAGGACCATTGTACTCGACTCTCATTGATTAGCATACTGACAGAACATTACAATATTTTTTCTAAAGACTGTATAATTTGTACCTTTGTTCGAATTAGTCATTGTAAACAACGAGTTTCACATCAGACGAACTTCCAATCCGCCCAACTGCCGTGACGTCACAAGTATAGACATCCGCGTCGTCCAGACTGACGTCACGAATCGTCAGATTGCCGCTCGACGTGTAGTCTACCGTAAGCGCGTACCTCTTGTAAATCTTCGGATGTCCCGAAGTGCACTCGAGATTCTTCGTGCGGTCTATGTACGTGCAAAAGTTGACGGTTCGGTCGCCTTCGGCTCGGCGCCACGCGAGTTGGATGAAGCCCTCGGGTTTGCTCGGCGGGTCGTAGGAGCATGTTAGCACTACCTCCTTCTGTCCCGCGAGGGCGTGGACTTCTTTGTCGGTGTGCACTATCATGCCGAATGCTCCATCGTTGATGGTTGCCACTGATGAAATTAAAATAATATTGTTCTTTATTGTAGTTGAAATTAAAGGGATCTCTATAGTAACATTATCAGCCTAAACTTACTTCGAACTCCAGCGGTTTTCTCATACCTTATTCATATTACCAATAGAAGCATGGAACAGGTTTCGGTCTTTCGAATTTCACTTTCGATAACAAGATATTTACAATGGAAGTGTTCAAATGTTTTTTTTATTATCCTCTGGAAAGTTAACACTGTGTACAAAGTCAGTGCGATGAGTTAACGAGTATCACTTTTCATTAAAGGGATAGTTGAGTTTTGGTATAGAGGGCGCTACACAAAATAATTTTTTTGTGAGATAACGAAAACATGAGTTTCAAATTCGAAAGAGCATATAATTTTAATGACAGAATAAACTTTATTTGACCAAAATCGGTTCAGAAATGGCTGAAATATCCATAAACATAACCATGTGTAATACTAATTATTCGATAATTTTGAACCAGCCGTTAAATTTTCGTTTTGAATGCTTCCTCTTTTTAAAAAAGTTACAAAAGAGGTTTTTAAATAGTTGTGGATTATCTCTATCTATTCACTTTTTCAACAAAACATCACATGCACAATATTTGATTTAAAATTAGTTTGTAATGTAATTGTGCAGGTTTTGGTTACTAAAATTCAGTTTGACCAAAACTGTAGGCTACTCTCTATACCAAAACTCAACTATCCCTTTAAATCATCGTACATAAGTCAGTCATATAATATACATTTAACGTGAAGTGCTCATACATTAGGCTACTAAGTTCAGATCACACAAATACAAATTCATCACTTGTTGCACATGTCAACAAAAGTACTTGATCCCTTTGAAGGTATACGCGCGATTCCATCTTGAGAACGCCTTGCGCATGGTGCGGAATATAAATCATATTATATATATAGGCGCTATATAAATCGAGTATATTATATTGTTATTATTAATACATAGGGGCTAAATGTAAGCCTAGATCAAAATATCTACACTGTAAAAAATAACTGTAAAATTACAGGGTTTTTTGCCCCTAAAATTACAACTTTTCACCGTTTTATCAAACTTACAGAACTTTTCCTGTAAAATAACAGAAATCTTGTTAGTTTATGTGAAATCATCATTTATTTACAACTACCTACATTCATAACTGTTAATAAACGGGTTTCCTGTACTAGCTACGACTGTCCCTGTTTTTTTTACAAACTGTTCACATGGCTCTGATTTTTTTACGAACATTTTCCTGTTAAAAAACGACACTTGCTTGTATATATAATCAAACAAAAAATGTATGCTAACAACATAGGCTGTTTTTTTTACTACCCCGGTCTGTGAAAAAACAGGGAACCTGTTAAAAACCTACAGTTTTGTGTAAACACTAAATACAAATATACCGTTAAACCACACAATTTCCAGTAATTTAGAGATTCCATGTATGATTACAAGTCGGCCTATAAATTTTCAAGACAGGCTTGTGAAAAAACGCAATTCGCCTGTAAAAAGACAATACTTTCTAATAACAAATACAATAATTGTAAAATTACAGGGTTGTTTTGCCCTTAAAATTACAATTTTGCACCGTTTGATCAATTTTACAGAATTTATCCTGAAATGTTGTTAGTTTATGGAAATTATCTTGTACTCGTTGCAGGTAGTATGAAACCGTTTATTAACAGTTATGAATTTCATAACTGTTAACAAACGGTTTTTCGTACTACCTGCAACTTTCCCTTTTTTTGTAAAAAATTTGTTCGCAAGGTTCTGTTTTTATTTACTGGCGACAATTTTCCTGTCAAAAAGCGACAATTTATCTTATAAAAACAGAACAAATACTGTAGACCTACGCTAACAACACAGGCAGTTATCTTTTACTACCCAAGTCTGTGAACAAACAAAACAGGTAAACCTGTTAAAAAACCTACATTATTTTAGGCATAAATACGAATATACCGTTAAATCACAACATTTCCAGTAATTTGTAACAGGTTCATGAATATTCATGAGCTAGTTTGTGCTTTTGCAAAATGAACAGAAAAATCTGTTCATAATCCCGTTATTTTGTAAAATGATTATCGAAATTAATTTTTGATTTAGATTAGTGTAATTAATTATCAGTGGACTCTTGTTAACCCCTTATGGGTGACAATTCATGAATGCAATAATGTTTTAACGTCTGTGTTAAAGTACTAACCATTAAAACACATACATCGTGGTGTACCATGTTTATAAGCTAATCGTGAACAAAGGAAGATGGATAGGAACGATAGGTACGATAGGTATAGACTTAGGGCACAATTAGGTAGGTTATTAGGTAGGTTATTAGGACTAGGAGGATTGGACTACACTGTAACAAATAACTCCCAGGAATTTCCCGCCAAAAACGCTATTCTTTTTTACAGTGTATGCCGTGAAAAATACAGAAAGAGTATGTGGAAAAACAGAATACAGAAACAGGAACATCATATCTTAACAGGAAAGTCGCTGTTACAAAACAGAGAAAACTTGAATTTTACAAGATTATATGACATGAAAAATCCAGAAAGCTACTGTGAAATTACAGTATGATCATTAACGGGAACGTGAGGCTATAAAATAACAAGAACTCTCGTAAAATAACGGGGGTTCCTGGCGTTACGACTGCCAGGACATTCCCGTAAAAAAACGGCATTTATTTTTTACAGTGTACCCGCGTATAGCATCCTCATCCAAGACAACATAAGTGCCAAATTATATTAATTTCTCGCTTTCACAACGAAATGGCCTGTCAAAACTAAACCAATTGTTTAAAGGGGTAGTTTAGTTTTGGTAAGGCTGAACTTTAGTAGCCAAAACCTGCACAGTAACATTATAAACTTATAGTTATAACTCCACCATGCTCGAAAGGTATACAAAATTACAAACGAATAAGTAAAAAGCCTGTTATCATTCAAAAAGAGCCATTAAAACACAAGAGGGCGCTTTTTTATAAGGCATTTGTTTCAACCATTTTTCATACAAAATTATGCATGCGATGTTTTATTAATATAATGATTAAATAGAGAGATCATCAACAACTATTTAAAAAACGCTTTTGAAATTTTTTGAAAAAGTGCAAGCATTTTTTAATTTTTTTTCAAAAAATCATTAATTATTTGGGCCCCAAATAATTATAAGATCAGATATATTTATTGATATTTCAGCCGTTTCTGGGTCGATTTTGACCAAAAGTTTATTCTGCCATTAAAATTGCATGTTCTCTCAAATTCGACACTCAGTTTTTCATTACCTCACAAAAAAATTGTGATGTGCAGCGCCCTCTCTACCAAAACTAAACTACCCCTTTAAGTATCTGTTCGTTGTCATGTCTGTGGCAGTTTGTGGCAGAGCACAGTTTTGAAAGTGCTTTTTGGTTCTGCTTTAATTTCTTTTGATTTCGTTTCCTGGTTGTTGCTAAAGAAGCAAATAGCCAATAAACGAAAGAAGCATATTGAATTAGGAGTAGCATTTTTAGAATCAACTAACATCTTAAAATTATATCGCATGGAAAACTCAATTTTGTATACGGAATTTCAGTTGTTAAAAAGCCAAGTAACCTTGTGAAATATCATGATTAGTTTATTAAGATTGATGTTTTCTTACAAATCAGGTAATTACAAGGCATGTGAAGTTTCAGTTTCAGTTTGTATCTTTTCCATATCCAAAATACAAAACCAAGTACATGTGAAATTAATTGAGAAAAGATCCAGTATTATCATACAAGTTTCCATCCATTGATTAATATTTTCATTGGATTATTTAATACAAGTCTTAATAATAGTTTCGCCACAATGTTACAAATACATACAATAAAACAAAATATTACAGTTTTTGAATCAGCTCATACTATTGTATTTGTACAGATCACATATACAGCTAATCCTGTCAAACTCATTGTTAATCTCCTTGCTCTGATGATGACGACACACGATTTTGAGAGTTAAAGGGATCTAGTAACATTGTCCAAATCCACAAATCTTACTTAGAACTATCGTGGTTTACGTACCTGGTTTCATTTGAATTGCCAATAGAAGTTTGAAACAGGTTTCGTTTTTTTTTTCTCTAATTTCCCGATCGTTAGAAAAATATATCAGATTGAAGTATTCAGATTTTTAATCATCCACTGGAAAGTTATAACTGTGTACAACGTCAGTGTAATGAGTTAGCGAATATCACTTTGCATTGTTGCTTATTACTCGGCCATATAACATCCATTTAATGTTATGATTTTATCTCATTACTCAGTGGACATATCCGATCACAACAATGCAAATGGTATCAACAATTCATCACTTTTGCACATGTCAACAAAGTTACTAGATCCCTTTAAAGGTTGAATCTTAAAGTAGGACATACTTACCGAATAGAAACATAAAGACGAAGACCGCTTTCGCATGAGAAGTTCCATTCCCAATTTTCTCTGAATCATGATAATACATCGTGCGTTTATCATCACCCAGCAGCACATAAGATGACAAAAAAGCTCGACCGTTGAAAGCTGGTTGATGGTGCCTGTGCGTTATTGTAATCATCTGCTGCAAGTTCAGTCTTAAGTTTTATCCGCCAACAATGAAAAACGCTTCTATTTCCGAAAAAAAACCCAGAATATTGATTGTAATTATGTCGTCTTCGAATGGAGACGGGTATACCGGTCTTTCAGATATTCGGGAGCAAATTCTACAATTTGTAATGTGTTTCAGACACTCAGTTGCATTGCCAGGGTATATGGACTAATGCGCCTTCGTTGTTTATAACTCGGGCAAGAATGCTCCCTGGGGAGTTGAGATTAATGCACCACCTGAAATATAGGCTACTAATACTAGACTGGTTCGGTAGGCCTATATCCAGTAGGCTAATTAGCAGTAACGACGACACAGCGATGTCAAGCGCAGTAAGATTTCCTTCTGTTAAGAGCTGCGTCAAACGAAGACCGCTTTATTTATATATTATCACCATTGGAAACATTTAACGGCACCTGGGAATCGGTATGATAAGTGGCCGCATATAAGGTAAAATGTATAACCCGCAAGAAATGATGGGGCGACCAGGGAGGGGGGGGGGGGGGGGGGGGGGGGGTTGTGAGCAGTGGCGTATCCAGACATTCTGCAAGGGGATGGGTGGGGGAGGGGGGGGCTCATTTGGATACTTCGGGCTACTTTGGATGGGGTTCAGAGTCCTACCTTATAGGGCCCCTGGGGATGTTTCACTCAAAACTAAAATTGATTTTAGGATCGATTTTTAGTGATTAAGAAGATGCTAAAAATCGATTTCAGTGTATAGTGAAACACCCCTGATGGGGGTCAAGGGGTAGAGCCCCCGGAAAGGTTTGGATTCAAAGCCCCAAATAAAAAATACCAGCTGACAAATTTGCCGGGTTTGATGGGGTGGGGGTGGGGGCCGACCAACTACTGCCTACGCCACTGGCGGTGAGAGAAGTGTAGTGTAACCAAGGAGTACTTTCTAATACCTCCTTCTGTCCTTGGTGTAACATTGCCATACTATAATACGCTATACTGACATTCTTCTTCGGATCTCCAAATCATAACGAAAGCGGTGGCGAGGGGGGGGGGGGGGGGGGCTTTGGAACAGAAAACGTGTTATAAAGTCTTTGGATTACTATTAAAACAAGCGAAAGGGTTAGGGTAAGGGTTGAGGTTAGATAGGTGTGTAGTTTTGCAATAATACAATCCTAACCATAAACATATCCATATCCCTCACCCCGCTACTCCCATAGACTTTAATAACACGCATATACATACCCGCTAGTCTCCTGAATAATAATTATAAATTAAAAAAAACGAATACGCGAGTGGTAGTTGCGGGGAGGAGAGGTGTTAGAACCTCTACCCTTCGATCGAGTCGGCCCGGGTTCGAACCTAGACTGCGTCTACGTCTCTCGGATGGTGGCGATAAAGAGCATTCCTAGACGTAACGAATCATAATTGACTGAGCACTGTTTGTAAAAACACAACATAATTAACTTACGGGACAGGGGGAGTATGTGTGTGAATGTGCGTGTGTGTGTGTGTGTGAGGGGGGGGGGGGGGGGGGGGGGGGGGGGTCTGTTGCGGTTAGCTTTATACTGGACACGTCATTTCTTACCGAAAGCATCATGATCATCAAATGCGTTATGATTTATTTGTGTTGATAATTATGATATGAGGAAACAACTCACGAGGAAAAAGGGTTAGCTCAACTATGTTCAATGACAGATTTCAAAGTGGGACAAAAATGTATTCTTAACCACTGTTTCGGATGTCAATATTGTTTCCTCTTGTCGTTATTTATGATCAGTGATTTATGATATGCCCTATATACATTGTTCTATTTTGAAACCCTAGAACAAAACCTTTTGAAACTTTTGGAGAAACAATTACATATATCTAGAATGGGGGGGGGGGGGTGTAGCGCCCCCATCCCCTCCCCAAGGGGCGGTACAATTTATCACTCTATAATTATATTATCACTATACTTCACAACCTTTATGAAAATGCGTATCTAATTCGGTAATTTTAAGTCATTTTACCACATCTGTTTTTTGTTTTTTTTCATTTGGTGACTGCAGACCCACCCATGTCTCCACCCCCCCCCCCCCCCCCCCCCACCACCACCACCACCACACACACACACACGCATGCACGCACGCACATACACACACACACATGTACGCACGCACACACACACACACGTAAACACACACACACACACACACACACACACACACTTGTAAGACCTTAGAAGGCCCCTGGTGCCCCTTCCCCCTCTACTGGCCAAATCCTGGAAACGCCCCTTCAATCATTTATTTATAACTGCATGTGCTAATAAATAATCATTGTAGCCGCGTATGCATTTTAGTCAAAGACTTTCAATTTAGTTTTAGTTTCCTTACGAGCATCACATATAATTATATACAGGGTGATATACAAGTTCTGAGTCGACTAGACCCGATCCGACTGGTTTTCAGTCAGGCTAGAGTCGGTTTCGCTCAGTCGGAGCCGATTCAACATGTTGAATCAGCCTCGAATGATCTGGTGTCCATCAAGAATTTTCGAAGCATAGACCGAGATCCATCAAATTTGGACCACTTGGATTTCGGGTGCCCGAGCCCACTAAAAAGTGGCCTCGAGACCACTTAAATTTTATTAAGGGGGGGGGGGGGGGGGTTGAACCCCCCAAACAAATGCCATGGACGTACACAAAATGAGCACACTCTAACGTATTCCCAACTAGAAGGCCGACAAAGTCAGCATACCCACGCCTCCCATTAGCCCTGTTCTACCCCTTCGTCGGCCTCACCAGTCTAGATGTATTCAATATGTAAAAATGAACATCTGTTCATCTTCACATTAGTGTCGGGTCAATAATAATTATTAAATAAATAAATGTATTTTTCGGAAACTTACCAATTTCTTGGCGCTTCAAAGTTCAGATCAGCGTGTTGCAATTCAATTCCGTTCCGTATTAATTAACCCGGAATCGAAAGTACCGTACCATAACATATGGTACCGTGCGCGCGATCGCGATGCACACCTGGACTAAACTTGTTAGTTGCTGCTCGATTGGATTCAGCGAGGTTACCGTACCGCGCCTATAACGTGCAGATATTATTTAGGCACACACGTGCATTAAATACATACTCAAACTTCAAGGTTCCACAGAATTTGCAGGGGTCAACCAATCATCACCAAAATCTAATCGATTCTTCCATGTCACTATCCAAACATTCCCTGAAAATTTGGTGCAAATCCGTTCACCCGTTCTCTAGTTATCTTGTACACAAACAAACAAACAAACAAAAAAAAACAAAAAAAAACAGACAAACAAACAAACATACGGAACCCTTTACATAACCCCCTGCCGATTTCATCGGCGTGGGTAATTAAAGGAATCTAGCAACATTTGTCAAAATCTACAAAACTTACTTTAAAATCTAGCGGTTCTCACAAACCTTATTGTATTGGTATTGAAGCACGAAAAGCGTCTCGGTTTTTCCAAATGTCCATTTCGTTAAAAAGATATTTACGGCTGAATTGTTTGTATTTTTAATTATCTACTGATCACTGTGTACAAAGTTAGTGCAATGAGTTAGAGAATCTCACTTTGTATTTTTGCTCATTACTCGGCCATATAACATCCATTTAACATGACATGTTCACACATTACTCAGAGGACATAACCAGATCACAAAAATACACATTTATCAACCATTTATCCCTTTTTGCACAAGTCAACAAAGTTACTAGATCCCTTTAACATAATAGCACACACACATACTTACACAAAACACATTTTGTTTATACACAAACACACAAAAGACTAAATAAGTCTAGAAAGAATGAATACACAAGGAGCAACGTGTGTGTACTGGTTGCAAGGTTCTTTATTAAATGTTCGAAAAGTACTCAAATATGAATGCGAGGGCCGAATACCTTTATGAAAGTACTCACAAAGTAAAAATACATTGAAGGATGTACTTACAAAAAGTAATTAATACAAGGGAAGAATACATGTACTTTAATACAGGGCTTGAGATTATGGGCGGCTCGCAGACCCAGGGCAATCAAAAATAATCTAAGGGCACCAGAATTCCATTGGTCTTTGCTTGGGGCCATCATATTTGTAATTTCGAGCCAGTCTCCCAATTTTACTTGCCCCCGAGGTTGGTGTTGGTAATAGGGAAAAACCTTATATAATTTCTAACCCTGCTTCATGAATACAGAATTCAGCTGACTTATTATTTGTATTTTTTAAACCAACATAAATCGTAAATTTACTGTTTCGATTAAAAACCTCTGATCTGATTGTTCCCTGTGGGACATAATTCTAGAGAAACTTACAAGGTGTGTGGTGGCTTCCTAAACCATTTTCCTAAAATAAAAACATTTCTTGTTAGCTCGTTTTTTTAGTTGTGTTTCCATGGGAGATAAAAAGAGAAATTTTGCACAATTCTCCTACCATTATCAACCCATCAATGATTTGGTGGGGAAACGGGGAATACCCTAACAAATTTTCAGGTATAATTTATGGCACATAAATAATGCGATGTTTTAAAACAGAGTAGAATGTAGGTATGTATCGGGGTCTGCATATTTAAATACCATCAAAACTAATCTCATACAATTGAAACATTGCATGCACATGTGGATGAAATGAATTGGTCCATTTCAGAGCCCTGTTACATAAAACTTGTCCCAAATGTTGTAAGTGTCCAATTATTGTAACTACTAATATGGCAACAACTATAATCCTCAATGCTGATTGGCTGTTGCCATAGTAGTTACAATAATAGGACGTTACAACAATAAAATAAAAAGTGTTATGAAACAGGGCCCAGAACTCAATAATACATGTACACCATTACATCTTTTTTTCCTGATGCGACAGTCTTAGGAGAAAGGGGACACATTTGCACATCGACAATTGAACATGCGAACAATAGGGGAAGGGTGTAATTTAATTTACATTGCTAACAATAATTTCATAAAGCAAACCAGCTTTTTTGTTATTGTTTAATTGCCATAAGCATAGAATTCTGAAAGTTAAATCGTTCTAAGAGTGTTGAACTTGTTCTACCGACAAACACATTTCATAAAAAACAAATGAGAAATCTCTATCGGGTCAGTTTGGGAATCAACTGCTGTTAAAAGTGGTAACTGCAGTTTTGCATGTATCATCTGAATACAGGCAAAACAAATACTTTCAAACGGTTACATTTTCATAAATTAGGAAAGTTAAGAGGTGAAAAGAGGAACTTTCAGAATTCCATGCTTATATAAATCTTATTTTATGCTAAAGCTTGACATTCAAAATAAAATCACAAGCAGTTTTATCTGAAATTGATCTTCTCAAAGAAAGTTTGGAGTAGCCTCAAGCTGAATAACACACAAAGCAAAATACCATAAATTAAGGACCAACTCAATGCAGCTTAGCTTGAATTGCATATAATAAGTGAACTAAACAAACTGGAAGAAATCATACACAATGAATAATCACATATCACCATTATCAAAAGTCACCACTTGCATATATTTTGTAAGCAAGTGAGTGACAACTTTTGGATAGTGGCAGCTATTTTGATTTGACAGTATAGGATTGTTTGATACGCCCTCACAGCATGTCATAAGGTAGTCTATGAAATAAATGCACTAATGCATTGCATGGCGTAAAGGCGTCAACATCCTTACTGAATATTGGGATGGTTTATAGCAAAACTAAATCACTACATGTATTACGAAGCGAACTTATCCAAGAGTGATCAATTTCAGATAATATTTTCACCATTCTGCAGATGTTAATTGCAACAGTTGCAGGATCTTCAAACATTTAAGTAGCATTCATTGACAACGATAATCACCTTTAAATCAATTAACAAATGCAGATGGTGAAACACTTTTTTTTTTTTGCAAGATAGTAACAAATAAATTATACTGTTGATTTTTCAAGGTCTCATATTTTCTCCTGACAAAACCATCTACAAAACAAGAGAACTTGAAAAATGCAGCTCTTCATTGTTAGTTGGTACATTCTTCAAAAGTTTCTTGCACAAATGCAAGGACTTGAGCACGTTTACATTAATGCGACTTCAAGAACACGTCTGAACATCGTATAATAATGTAGCTTGGGCCAAATTCACACAGAGCCAACTCGACACAATCTCACCACGACTCTGATTTTGTCAGTCGGTCCTGCTTCAACATGTTAAATTGGCCACAACTGATGGGTCCAAATCTAGAAAAACATTTGGATCTGGGTGAGACCGTAGACGGCTCTGTGTGAGTTAGGCTTCAAACACTCTGGATACTCTAGTTGGTCAGAACCAATGACATAACAGAGTCACATATACCATTGTAAGTGCAATTCATGACAAGAAACTTCATGAAGACATAACAAATACACAATTGTCATGCAAGTAGGGTCAAAAGCAATACAATTAACAATGATCACAGTTGTTAAAAATAAACATCAGGAATTATTTTGTACAGCTCAAGACCCTAAATTTAATGACCTATCTGTTCTCCTACTTAAAAGAATGCTTGAACTCTTTCATGAAATGATAATAAACCCGTCTGACATAACCGAGGTTTGGTTTTAGGTAACGATATCACTCTGATTATCATTTTACCCAGTAATGAGTGTGATAAACTTTACAAACCCCAATGGTAAACAAATAGTCGATATCGTGACAATTGGTACATCAAGACGGGTTCAGTGAAGTCATTCAAGAAAACAACACTTGTACAAATACAAATTCAATCACGGAGTAGGAATTATTAAGTAAGAGAACAGAACTACACAACCTGGCACAAAGCTTCCGCTTCAAATGCAACCAAAAATAGGCCTGATGCAAATGCTGCACAGACAGATTTACTCCCAATATAAACAATAAGGATTTCAAGGAGTGAGATTGTAGCTCGGAAATGACGGTCACATCAACTTGCAGCCATTCCCTAGGCCAGTATGAGGAAGAAGAATTCAAATGAAGCTTTGTGCCAGGTTATGTTTTTTTCTTTTTCTTTCAAAGCTTGGTAAAATCAAGCTAAAATTGGTGACATTTTGTAGCATATTTTTTACCAAGCTGGGAAAGATTTTAGACCGGACCAATTTAACCTTTTTAGTACAAAGTTCTATAAAAGGTGATTGATTTAGTACACACTATGGATCACAATCTCAACTGTGGATTGATTTTATCTCCAAGTTAAATCATTTGGGTCATCTATGGCATGGTAATTTAACCCATGAAACTGGACTAAATGTGTCAATCTGAACAGTGCATTGAACTAAACCCATGCTATTCTGAACAGGGATTTTTTCAATTTTGTGTGTTACGATTTGAAAAGATTTGTGAATTTTCAGGTAGCCTCATGCAGAATCATGGAGACTTGACAACTCTCGTTACGAGTGCCCACTTCCTAAAGAAGTAATATTATATTGTAGATTGCTTGATGGCTGTGGTGTACATGTGGGTCCGGTCAAGACACACGTACACTTCCCATCAAATGAATTTTACATTTACTCGTTCAAGACTAGCGTCTTACTTCAATGATGAAAAGTAACGCTGTTACATAGTCACTTAAATCACAAGTTGGTATTCATGTTCTTAATGTTCAGACTAGTCTCAAAACTAATTTACTCTCCAAAAAGCATTAAAAGTTCAAATAAAATGCTCTTGGGAGCATTACCCATTATTATCACTATGACCTATTTCAGTGTTTTCACCAAAAATCAATTTGTGCGGAATACACAATTTCAGTGTTTAACAAAAAATCTTCTCCACAAGTCAAGATTAGATTGGGTTAGAAGACAGTTGGATTAAATCTGACTTTCCCTTCGACACTCATCAAAATTTGCAAGTGGAAACTGTAGCTAACTAGCATCATAGTGATAATAAAGGAGTACTTTATCATTGTGACGAGTCAAAGAGATGATGATCTTACAACTTCAGAGCATCACTTCTTTGAGTCATCACATTTAATTTCATAAGAGAAATGTTGGCAGCAATGATCACCTACATGTAGTCCAGTTAACTTATGTTAACTTGCATGCTGGTTTAGCTGTACATACCAAGTAGTTTGTATAACGAATCACTCTTTGGTGTCGACTCTGCACATGAAAATAGCACAATAAGCACAAATTTCATGAGACCCATTCCATGACAACCATATATGTGATCATCCCACCAACATTTTTTTCTTATATCACAATAACAACTTTTGAAAAAGTTTATATATTTGCACAAAAAAAAACATTTTCAGAAGGCATTTCATGCAAATACCATTTTCCCCTTTGTGCGTGACACAATTATCTTCATAATTACAATTCAGGTTACGTAACCAGTAACTCTCATGTTTATGCTGTACCAGTGTGAGGTTAGAACATTGTCATAATTTCTCATTCCCAAACAATCACGCACTCGTGGAATGTTTTACGAGTGCATGTGTCACCTCAGTCGATTGTATTCAAATACTATCAGTAAGTACTTGGTCAATATAGTGACACCACATAGAGGAAAAATGGTAGTATTTCTGATTTGTTTCAATTACAAACACAGAAATACTGAACACTTGGAATAAAATGGATGCTTGCACAGAAATGTTCTAAAAGCATGCACATTTTAAACCAAGTGCTTTCAGATACTAGCTAATGTGCTACCAACTCAGATAACAAACCCATTACTTTCTCCAAAATTGTATCTCAAAACCATGCAGCTATTGTACTTTTGTAGTAATCCTTTACTGTGAACAGTTTTCAAAATATCAACTTCAAACACAATAGGCATAAAGACAGAGTAGCACATTAGCTAGTCGGGTGATAAAGTTACGAAAATCCAGCGTAACATTACCTGTACTTCAATAAAAAGATAATAAAAATTAATAAAACAAAAATCTTAGTAGAAAAAAGACATGTGGATCCGATTGAGAAACTATAACAAGTTTGTTTCAAGTACTTGAATAGAACTGGGTCAAGGAGACGAGTGGAAATAAGCCCCAAAAAAATATCTTGGAACAAATAGGGAAAAGGGAGTCAAGACTTGGTCAAGATTTACATATTAGTGAAGAAATTGTGCATGCCTTTACAACAGATCTTACTTAAATTCATATTCTTTTGACATCTGTAATAAATGCTTTTATTTACACATTGAGATCCGAAGTAAGGCAGAAAACTGGGTGGAAATGTTGGCTTTAGAGGAGGAAAGGGCAGTTTGATATGCAGAATATGATCATTTTCACTGTGCTTCTTGTCCTTTGCCTTTGATGGTTCAAAAACCTAGGCTCGCCTCTTTTGAGTTATACCCGAATCTTTTATACCCGTACAAACATGTAGGTTTATTCAGTGTCCAAACTTGCTTTCACAACTCGTTTTGTTTGAACACCTTCTCTGGATGAGCGTATCTCGCGTAATACTTGTATTCTACCATTTCTCCGGAAGCTTCTACCTCAGGAATTCCTCGAGATTCCAAGTCCCACTCTCAGCGCTGGTAAGCTTCTTATTCATTTGAAGACAATTCTGTGTAAATGTTGTAAATTTGATGCAAATTGTTTGTCTTCTTCACGAACCAGCTCGACACGTATTTTAGATTTCACAGCGCGGTAGCATTTTTCCGACGTCTGGTACAAAGCTCTGTGGACATCTCGACTTCCATTATCGCATTTTTCCACTTCCCGGCTTTTCCAATTAAGTTTGTATTCTTCACGTAGCCTTACAGGCATGAATATAGTGTTTATAAACTTAACCTCCCAAACACAACATTTTTTCCCCTTCTCATAGCCCTTTATACATTTTGTAAGTGTCTCTGTCACTTCGGGCTAATCCCTTTCGACTTCAATCGCGTCAACATCCTTTCACCATCCATATTGTGCTTTTCGCGGCTTAATCATCCAAATCTTTTCCACAAGTCATGCTCAATGTCCATCCTTCGTACCAGCATAGGCAGCTGCTCTAGAATGTCACCACTACCACTTTGCGCAGCAATGTTTTCATCCGTTGTCATCAGGTCTGCTTTCAGCTGCTACCGGTAATGTTTTTGTTCTGATGTATATGTAACGCTCAACAACATAATGCCAACATCAGTTCTCTCAATAGATATACTGTAGTCCATGTTTTTTTTTCTCGGGTTACTCCTTCCATGTCTTGGTAGGATTGTGTGTCTCCCCATCACCGACACCGTTCTATTCCATATCTTTCAAAGTTGCTCTCATATAATGTTTTCAATGCATTTCAGCCTTCTTAGCAGTGGCACTTCTATTCTTTAATCTCCTATCTCTCCTCTTCCTTTTTTTGTGATTTTTTGTGTATTTTTTTCAATAGCAAATGCCATAAACTGCTTAATATTGCACATTGATTTTAAAGGAATAGAAGTGTACTGCACTGCACCTTTCCCATGCTTTTTTTACCCATCAATTGCATTCAAACTTCAAGGTCTTATGTCCAATAATTTCTCTTTTTTAAACATCTATTCTGTAGTTGAGCCCTCCAAATACATGTATGCACATCAAACTGCCCATTCTTTCATGGCTTACAGCCATGAACTAATTTGGGGTAAAAAGAAAAAATATTTAATCCAGAAGCTTGTGAGAAGCTTATAAAAAAAGAAGTGGAAACAGACTGACAGTATGAGGCAGGCAAATGGAATGAGATTACATCCAGTAACAAATGCCTCTTGAGATGTAAAAAAACAAAACTTGAAAACCTGGAAAATGCGTCCATAAAAGTGACAGGATCACATCCAGAACCAGATTGCAATCATAATGCATCCAAAATAAAGGGGCAGTGGTAGTATCTTAACAAAAAAAAAATAACAAAATGACAAAATTTTTCGAAAACTACCAAGATAACGTCAGTCTCAAGTAGCTTTTGATATGCATAGAAGAACTAAAAAAAGAAACAAAATAACAAGACTGTGCAGACACAGACTCAATAAACATTTAGATAGAAATAGTCGGTTGCTTACAACACATAACAATAGTATATGCACAACAGGAATGAATGGATGGAGTCAGATATCTAGTCGTTACTACAATAAAAAATTACATGCGTTCAAGTTTATACTTAAGTGTAGTGAAAATGACCCAACGTAAAAACAGATAATATAAAGAAGAAGAAAAAAATACTTGCATTGATAGTATCTGATTCGCAAGCTGTCATATGGTCTTGTTTAGTTTGTGTGGTGAAAAAATAACCCTTCATACACAAAAAAAGAGAAACGTACATGAACTAAATCGTACTTAAATTATTGTCAATACAAACTCTTCTGTTAAAGCTGTATTACAGTGTGTGTGGCGATATAAAAAAATTATATATAAAAAGAGGAAAAATATACTGATCCATGTCGTACACATGTTCAAGTTTATGTTGTGAAAAATAATTGTCATACCACAAACTATTAACCAGTTGCTCCATATACATTGTACACAAGATATACTGTACCACGTAGTCTGCAAGATTTTCTGCAAACGCTTCACAAAACGGTTAATATTTCAACTTGCAAATGTGTTAAATGTTCCATTTTAGAAGAACCCCTAAATATGTAACACCTACTCACACATATGTCATGTAAGTTTGTGGAAAAAATTAGCAACAAAGCAAAAGAAAACATTTCATGCTTTCTGACTTCTCACATTTGTTTAAACAAGTGCATGATACAACCCTGTCTATTAAACCAAAAATCACAGATAAACTTTGACAACAATGATTTGACAATCACATGACCACATCAACGATCACATGACATGATGATCACATGATCAATCCAGCAATCATGTGATCTTGTATTACATAGTTAGTGCGAAGAAGGAATGCCTTGGACAGCTAAGTTCAGTGTTCCTACTATTGTAAAAGCACACAAGAGCGAATTCACTGCCCTTTAAGATAACATGCAAACACACACGCATGTGCACATAAACCCACCCACACACAATCACAAACACATACACTCACCTAGGTTGTTATTAACAGCATAACCAGCAAAAAAAAACATATGGCTGCCCTCAAAATTCTTTTGTACGCAAGTGGCAACTTTTGCTGAGTAGTGGCAACCCTTATTCCTGGTAAACGGCGCATCCATACAATGTCATCGTGGACCCAATCAGTATCATTATGCAAGTTGTCAAAAAAGTGACACTCACAAACACAAACACACACATAAGCAAGGACATCTGTATGCGTTTGTGTACGCATATCAACCGATGACTCGTTTATTTTTACAACACGCAATCAAGTGTGTCTGCAAAAATCCTATTTAAATGTCTATTGTTTCAAGAACTGAGGACGTCATCGTTTTTGTATGTGTCATCACTTGAGTGCATTTTCAGACATTGGACATCACTCAAGTGTTTTCAGACGTTCGTCATCGGTTGATGTGCGTACAAACGCCCACAAACACAGACACAGACTCAAACACACCAGTGCACATGCCACCCTTATTGAACACACAGAGCTGTAGTACCATGTGTGGTCTGTTTTTGTAAATAATGCGAGTGAAGTACAGACCACATAGTGTCAACGTTCCACACAAATGTCAATGGGCGCAATAGTGATTTGCTTGCGCTCAATTGCAAGAGATTAACAGAAATATTGAGTGCGTCAAACGTCAACTTGATAACCATTGGTGCAGTAATTATTGCGTTGTAATTTCAAGCACATAAAATGTAGATGCAACTTTGGGGGAAAAGATAAGGAAAAATGTACATTATCACTTGTCATTTTCGGATCTCGACAAAACCTCTTGATATCCATTAGGAATATTAGTTGATTTTCCTTGATTTTTAATTTTTAACTTCCCTTCGACTAGGCATGTGCAAAACGGTGTCTTTTCACGTGTTTAAAATAGTTTAATGATGGTTGCTAACATTAACAAATTCAGTGCGATTTCTGGTGCTTCTCATCTCCGTCTTTGAGTTTATTTCTTATGAATGTCACTTGTCTAACTCAATCTGTTATAATGAACCAATGTGCTTGAAAGTACAACGTAATTACTGAACACAACTAATAATAAAAAGCGAGAAAAAAAAATAGCATTCACACCGATCACAATTTGTTGATCGATGCCACCATCTATCGCTGTGAAAGGCACATATTTCATGACCAAGCTTTGGTCAAATCCATACTTTTTTTGCGTTGAAAATGATTTTTTTAGAAAAGATATTTGTGTCAAAATAACAATTTCATTTTCCACTGGCATTCATCGTCTTTCAATTACCAAGTTTCAACACTGCCTATAACTTTCCTAACTTAAAGTAAAGTCACTATAAAAAAAAAAAAAGTACTTCTTCATCAGACATTGCACAAATTATGCTTATTTCATTTTTCTTCTCTTACAAATTTAGCCTAGCCAAAATAATAATCAAGGGTGGTTCACTTTCGCACTTGGAATTTGTTTCAACCTCCTCATGGTACAAATAACTTACATTGGTATCTCTGTAACATAGTCACAGGTTGAAATCGGTATGTTTCGAATTGGTATAGATAGGCATACACTTAGCAACTTTTTTGTTTAAATTCACAAATTATGTCTCTGCTTTTTAAGTGCAGAACAAACTGTAACCCACAAATCAGCATAGCTTAGCACCATAAAAAATGAGCGTAAAATGCCTTTGGACATATCTCAAGAGTTCAGGTTCCATCAAAGCTCAAATTTTCTTTGCTCACTTTTCAAGTCGCTATCAAGATTTTTTTTAAAAGCATGCATCCACGCTACAAAATTTGCAGTGGGCTTCAAAAAAAAAGTATATCCTCGTAATAAGCTAGGCTTAAATTTTGTATCGCCTTGGCAAAATATTAAAAACCCATTTTTCTCTTCTGGGAAATTTTTCTTAAAAAGGAAAAAAAAATTGAGGAAGAAAATAAAATTCATATAGGTGGTTTTACACACGAAATGCTCTCGAAATATCCACGTTTGGTATCATTCTCAATTTTTGTCCCCTGTGGTATTTCATATCAAAATGACTTCCTATTTGTAAATTTTTTGTATAAAATCATTAACAAAAACCACCCATACATCAACTTCTTTCATTTTTCACTCACGAATCATCTTCAATTGTATTATTTTTAACATCACATGTTTTCTTTTAAATTTCACATCTCCACCATTCCCATTTTGGCATCCCTAATTCACTCCATTCCAAAATGTGTTGTAACCTTATCATTTCCCGATCCTTCCCTTTGAATTACACTGTATGTACCCTATAAGATATCACATAGTACACATACTGGGATGCAGAAAATTGACTTAATTGTAAACATGTATAACATGTGGAAATTGACATATTTGACACAGATATTGTACACTGTAATATGATTGCATTGTGGTCGATACCTTTGCAGATTGTTGATCGCAATTTCCAGTTCTGACACAATTTAGCAGCAGAGCAATCCAGAACCTGTCGAAACTGGATCTATGCAGTCAGATCTAACCACAGCAACCAATCTTTTCCGAAATAGTAGATTGTAGTTATAGTTGATGTGGAAATTTTACATCGACATCATTTGTGCTTTCACAGAAAGTTTTTGTCTTCGAACCTAGCTCTAGCCAGACTTGTCCAGTTCTTACTGGATCTAACCAGCTCTGGGGAACCGGATCAACCCAGATCTAACCTGAACTGAACCAATCCAGATCTAACCAGCTTTGCAGAACTGGATCAATCCAGATCTAACCGGAGCTGTCACCGAGTTCACCACCGTCCTCCTCGGTCTGGTACTCGGCCACGTAGAGCCTCTTGTCGACGGCTTCCTTGCAGGGGAAGGGCACGATCTTGGTGGTCAGCTCCTTCTCGATCATGTACATTGGGATGCGGTCCTCCAGTGTGATCATGTTGATGGCCAGACCCATGTGGCCATAGCGACCGGAACGACCGATGCGATGAAGGTACGTCTCGGCGACGCGCGGGAAGTCAAAGTTGATGACGACGTTGACGGACTGGATGTCGATACCGCGGGTGAACAAGTCTGAAATGATATGGAGAAGAAATCACATCAACATTTATCAAGAAGATTTTCTCATCCTAGTAGGTCCTATTGGTGTTTGATTCTTGGGGTACCATGTACTTAAAATTCTCCTGCTGCATGCAGGAGTGGATATAGTAACGAGAGCAACTAAGCATTAGTTTGTAGGCTAGTTTGGCTGAATTGGCTCTTACCTGTGCATACAAGATTCCTGCAGACTCTGTTGCGGAAATCCTGGAACACCCTGTTACGATGCTCCTGCTCTATGCGATAGTAGCCAAGCTTCTCTTACTTGGCTCAAGGGTCTGGTATGAAACTTCATTCAAACATTAATTCCTTGGCTAAATAGTTTGTAGATCACAGCTCTTACCTGTGCATACATGATTCCTGCAGACTCCGTTGCGGAAATCCTGGAACACTCTGTTACGATGCTCCTGCTTCATGCAGTAGTGGATGTAGGATCAGTAGCAACCAAGCACTGTGATCTTACTAAGCTCATGGGTCTATATGAAACTTCATTCAGGCATTCGTTTAAGTTTAACAGTTTGGCTCTTACCTGTGCATACAAGATTCCTGCAGGCTCCGTTGCGGAAATCGTGGAACACCCTGTTACGATGCTCCTGCTGCATGCGGGAGTGGATGTAGTAACAGGAGTAGCCCAGCTCGGTGATCTTCCTGGCTAGAAGCTCCACACGCTGGGTCGTGTTGCAGAAAATAATCGCTTGGTTGATCTGCAACTGTGGGAGGCAATACAGAAACAGATGATCAGTATTTGCCTTGACTGGTCAAACAAAATGCATTCAAACACAGTGTTTGTGATTGCCAATGGCACACTGTACAATGTTATCATTACTCACAACTAGATGGATTTTCGACTGCACGCAGTCAAAATTTATGCCTCCGCCATTGCATGATTGTTACAAAATCTAATCAGTTCATTGGTTTCTTAAGGTCCATACATGTACCAAGATTGGTGAGAATCCTTCAATCGTTTCTTGAGATAATTTAATCATGAGAACAGGACGTACGGAGAGACTGTCTGAAAACATAATTCCTCCGGCCACTTTGTTGCAGAGGCATAACAATCATGAATCAACTTTGTTGCTATTAAACACGAGGGTCCATATTTGAATCATCAAAACTGCAACCAGAGAATAGATAACTTCTAGCCCTGACTTACGGTTAAGATTGTTTGAACATCGTAAATTTTCAGGGTGGGCACTTACCTTGGAGAAGAGTGTGTTAAGGCAGTGCACTTTTTGTCTCTCCTCGACGAATGCATAATACTGTGTGATACCCTTCAGTGTCAATTCCTGCATGAGGTTGATTTCATACGCCTTGGTCAGGTACTGATCCTGCAGGGGGGAAAATAATCATTGGAAGATTAGTATGAAAGTTCATCTGTATTTAACTTTTGATCAAAATACAAATATTTTCCTCAGAAATGTTGTGGCTGTCATCTACAGCCTTTGTCAGCGTTGTGACCCAATCGTTGCATCACAAAGGTCAAGTCAGGTCACAACAATATGACAAAAGAACATGATGCAATTGACATACACTAGATTCAAACCCGGGATCTCACTCATTGGAGAGCGAATGCTATACAAATCTTGCCACACCACGTCCACCGACCTCGCTAGGCAATGTAGGCTCCATCCCAGGATACTGCACACATTGCACTGTGAGCAGCACCACACAAAGTGGGACACGGAGCCAGTTTCATGTCTGCCCACTCTGACACATGATCACACTGATGGGAGTACAGTGGTCAGCAACACTGGGGCAAGGTACACACACTTTACTTCAGCTAATAGACCTTAAACCATCTTTCTGCTACATTTTCACAGACATTTGTCAGCATTGACAATGTTAAAATAATACGCCGATATACATGACTGCAATCGGGAATAGAAAGCAGTACAATATGCAATGAGCACTAACTTTTCTGCCTTGTGGCCCAGTTGGGCAAGTAAAAACTAGACGCAGTGCACTCAGGGAGTGCATACCTCCGCCAACACTCAAATTTTGATGTTTGCATGTGGCGGAGGTAAAAATAGGCTGCGCGAAGTTTGTAACGGTAACTACAATTTGTTTGGACGATTATCGTCTTGGTGGATCTTTGGACGCATACACAGCAGGAATCTACAACAACAAAATTTCTAGCATTGCATAAAACTACGAGTGGAGTTCTTGACTGTGACGGGGAAGATGGCCAGGTTCCCATTACTGATTGGACCACCAGATACTACCACTACACTACACTTGATGCATCAACTACTTGCAACTAGTAATAATATTAAAGGGCTATAATACCACATGAATAGCACTATATCAAATAACCATTAGTATAGATATCATTATCAAACTAACACATCTCTAGGGCCCTAGGGCCAGTTTCATGAAAGGGTCTTATTTAAAGACAGTCTTAACGATCGGAACAAACGCTATCCTTATGCCCGTAGATCAGTCACAGTCACGTGACAGTTAAGACGGTTTTAACATAAAACCCTTTCATGAAACAGGCCCCCGTTTCATAAACTGTGCAATTATTGTAAATGTCCAATTATTGTAAATTGCACTTTGTAGGTCAACAGCCAACCAGCAGTGAGCATTGCAGCTGTTGTCCTGGTAGTTAATAAAATTTGGACACTTACAACAGTTGCAAAAGTTTCATGAAACAAGGCCTAGATGCATCAACTACATGTGAGTTGCAACTTACGCTGAAGTTCTTGACTGTGACGGGGAAGGTGGCTGAGTAGAGCATGACCTGGCGATCCTGAGGAAGAAAGCTAATGATGTCATCGAGCATGTTCTGGAAGTCTTTGGACAGCAACTTATCAGCCTCATCTAGCACCAGCATACTGCACTTGTCCATCTTGGCAATGCTCTGTTTCATCAGATCCAGGATGCGCCCAGGGGTCGCTATGACGATGTGAACTAGGGAGGGGATGAGTAGGGAAATCAAATTGAGTTACTCCGAAACACAACATTTTTGCACTGTGTCGCTCTGTTACCTTTTTCTTATGATTCTTTTGATACCAAATTTGCAATCGTTGCAACTACAGTTGACATGTCACGCTCAAAACTGCAAGAAAAATGGCATGCGATGACTCCCAGTCACGAACATAGCGACGGCAAAATTTATCTTCATCAGTCTGCTACCATCATCAATGTCAGTATTCTTCCTCCTGGCTAGGGTCAGGAAGAGGGCGACTGGAGAGGACAGACCTGCAATGCTGGTCGAGCGGCAAGTATGATACACCATCGGCCAAGGCACCCCAGATAGAACTCGAGGAAAACTTAGCAAACGCTAGGCAAAATGGTGTTGTTGGTCAAAATGAAGATGACAATAGGAGACATGATACTAATGATACTACAGACAAAGTTTATTTGGAGAACTTTGAAAGATGTTCCCTCCCGCGTTGGACAAACATGTTGGTGATGAGATAAACCAAGTCAACCTAAAATACTTGGTCCCAATATCACACCTAGGACAGGAACCGAACGAGGTTGCCCCTAAAGGAATTATTATCCTTTACACAGACCTAGGTAATTTGCAGGATTTTGAAGGAATGTTCCCTCCTGTTTTGGACAAGTAGATGGGTCAATCCAAAATAGAGGGTGATTCCACCTAAAAATGCCATGAAAATGATAAAAGAGCTCCTGATTGCAATGAAAAACAAACTAACCCCCCCCCCCCCCCCTAAACCATGCCCAACATCTCACCTGGGTCTTCCAACCTTAGAATGTCGTCCCTCAGACTGGTTCCTCCCGTCGTGACCATGACGTTGTGGCCGGTGTGCTTTGAAATTTGCTTACAGATCTGACTGGTCTGCAGCGCCAACTCTCTCGTGGGAACGAGGACCATAGCTGCGTGGAAAATACATTAATACAGTTAGCATATTTTAAAATCACTTTAGCAGGGGAAAAATTACTCAAGGGCTCAGGGCATCTTAGCCCCAGAAATAGCCCCCATGAATTTGCAATGAGATCATTTACACATTTTACAGGATTTTTTTTAAAGGGACTTAGTAACATTGTCCAAATCCTCAAAATAAAATTTTAATTCTAGCGGTTCCCTCATACCTTGTTGTATTCGTATTAACAAGAAAATCATGGGACAGGTTTCGGTTTTTCAAATTTCCCTTTCGTTACAAAGATATGTACGATCGAAGTATTCAGATAAGACAAAACTCGCCCGGAGTTTTTCTTCTGTGTACAAAGTGAGCTTTGAAAGTGTAACTGGGTGTGGGATTGTACAAGCGCGAACAAAACATGAACAACAAATTCCCTTACCCCCTTATTGCGATACAAACATTTATCATTCAAATTGCCTTCATGCAATCTTTAGCATCAGACATAGCATTTCATAGGACATGAAATCATTTAGGGCGGTATGGGAGGAGGTGATAAATTGATTGCACACATTATTAACAGAAACAAATTTTGTGTTGGACCTTTGGAAGTGCAATTTGTACATAATGGTCGAACATCAAAGAATCATTATTCTAGGGGAAACGAACTGTAGGCTCCATCCCAGGATATTGCACACATTGCACTGTGAGCAGCACCACACAAAGTGGGACACGGAGCCAGTTTCATGTCTGCCCACTCTGACACATGATCACACTGATGGGGGAACAGTGGTCAGCAACACTGGGGCAAGGTACACACACTGACTACTAAGGGACTTTTTTTGTAAACCCTTCCCAACCCTGGCCTCAATATATACAAGGTACATCTCTCCTTTTACATTTCTCTTGAGCTAGTGCTGAAGTGATAATTATTTTTTCTTTAAAAAAATGTATTGCTCTGCGTACCTTGTATGAAATCGTTGTCTGGGTTGGTCTTTTCTAAGATGGGGATGATGTAGGCTCCTGTCTTGCCCGTTCCGTTCTTGGCCCTAGCCATGATATCTCTGCCTGTCAGTGCAATGGGAATACTCTCCTCCTGAATCGGCGATGGCTTCTCCCAACCCTTCTCGAAGATACCCATCAAGAGGGGGCGTGTCAGACAGTAGTCCTCAAACTCGTTTCCTTTTGTGTCTGTGACGTCCTACAAATCAAGTGAAGGATTAAAGGGTACCACCACCCAAGAATAATTATCTTTTTATAGAAAGGTAACATCTTTAGTATTCCATTCCTTCAATAAGTTCACAAAAATATGTTTTCAGAAAAAATATATAATTGGAAAACGCATCACCATTCTCAGCCATGCGGTCACGCGGTCTGAATGCGCAGACTATTATGCGAGCAGAGCCAGCGGCGCTCTATGCAGAGTGAACGAATCATCCGGGATTCTATTGACGTACGCGTGAATTGCATTGGCGCACTCGCAAATGCCTGGCCCGTGTGGAACCACGAGATAGCCGTGGTTCCGTAAGTGGTGGAAATTAATTGCTTTGTTTATGAATTACACAACCCCTTGCAAAATGTTGGGTATCTATTTGATATCACAAAACGGTAGCAAAACATATAATAATGTGTTGTCCTTTGCCTGGTGGTCCCCTTTAAGTTGCAGCTTTTAGTAAGGAAGATTCTAGGAAGGAAGATTCTAGTAACGTACTACTTTCTTTTTAAACTATAATCAGGTTTCTGTTAAAGACCATTGTAATGGAAGATGCAACCAAGTCAAGGAATGGTTGACTAACACCTACATGCAAGATTAGTTGATGGCAAGCATTACAATAATCATATTTCGAGAGCAAAATCCTACCGCAAGTATCAAATTGAATTATATTTGTTCATAGACAAGTTAACATGAATAACATAATCCCCTATTTATATACAATGAATACAAAAGGTGGCTCAATTTGATCACAGACCAGTCTATGTCCTCTAGGTGTCGATTTCGGGAGTATTTACCTCCCGAGACTTGCAAAAAATTTTCGGTCGAGTCACGGGTACCCGAAATTTACCCATTTGTTGAGTTCGCTATCGGCATGTCACGCTAGCTGGGAAAACATGTTCATTCAAGTGACAAAAATGTGAATTTGCTGTATTTTAGAACATGATTTATTGTCATTTTTGTCACTTGAATGAACTTGATAACTCTTGCATTCAATGAGGGGACTTTTGCTTTTTTTTCCGGATATCGAGTATTGATTTTTGCGCCCGGGACTCGACATTTTTCGGCAGGACCCGGGTACCCGTGACTCGTCAACAGCACTAATGTCCTCTATTTCACAATTCACTGTGTGTGCAAGGGCCTGGGGCCAGTAAATAGAGGAAAATTATTTTACTTGGCGGACTTGGCCACTAACAGTAGAAGCTGGTGTGTAGTGTGTAGCCAATGCTCAAAATTAGTACAGGCCTGATGTTCTGGCGCCATTACAAATTAGCTTTGTGGCCACCAAGATGTCATCAATGCCAAACTGTACTTGCCAAATGGGCAACCAAATAAAATATAAGTGTTGATATTATCCAGGGATGCCAGTGGCAAATGGCTCCAGGGCCTGAAAATTTGTGGAGACTCAAAATAATGCACGCGAAGCACACATCACGAGCGCGAAGTCCCTTTAGCCGGAGTCCAGCTCTGGGGTTCCAGATGCTCTCTGGTGCAATCTGAGCCTATTTTGGGGATCATATCTCCTACAAAAAAAAATTTGTTTTAATAAAAAAAAAAAAAATTAATAAAAAAAATAAATAAATAAAATGATTATTAAATTATTTTTTTGAGAAAAGCCGGAATTCCGGCTATAGCCGGAACTCTGGCATCCCTGAAATTATCCTTCGTTTGAGGCCACCACATTCAGGTTTTCGAGCCACCAACATGTGAAAATTCATTTTTTTTTTCTTGCCTGACTACCTACAAGAAAAAAGTTAATTTCTAGCATTAGTGTAGCCCTGGTTAATACTCACTGATGTTCTTATCCTCATGTCCTTGGCAGGGATGTTTAATTTCTCCTTCCAGTCTGGGTCACTGGAAAACAAATGGAAGGAAAAATAACAAATGAACTCACAAGTCATCATTCATAATGAATTGGGGATATAAGCAATCAGTCATTACATTTGAAAGCAACATCTTCATTTGGGGATAAGATTTATAACTTATAACAAATCACTCATCAATATTTAGTGGTTGAAATGTGATACCTTGACAGTTTTTTTTATAAGTGTATTATCAGGATCCAGATCTTTTAACTAGAAACGTGATTTGAAGGTTGCAAATCACGAATAAACGATGCAACTAGTCAAAGAGGAACCTCCTGGTTATTATTTACGATACAATATGATGCTCAGAATATTACCTCATGTCGATGGGTGTTGGCTTGGGTTTGGGCTCAGCTGCTTTGGGTGGTGGTCTCTCATAGTCCTTCTGTCTTGAATACTGTCTGTTCTGGTAGCCCCCGCTCCATCTGTTACCGCCGCCGTATCCCCCTGAGCCACTCCTGTAGTTATGAGGCCCGTTCCTGTCCCTCTGCTGGTGCTGGTGCTGATGCTGGCCATGTCCGTCTCCCTGGCGTCCCTCGCTGTTCTGCTGGCCCCCTCCCCGGCTGGGTCCCCTGCCTCCGTGGTTATTGTTCATCATTCTGTTGAGTTGTGGTGCGGCTGTTGCCATCGCTATACTATCGAGTGTCTTTTATCACTTCTCGTCTTGGTGCGTATTCACTTAACGCTTGATTACGGATGCGTTCTCCGCGAGTTCGTTCACGATACACCGTAATGTATCGGTCAGCTGTTTTTGGTGTCTTTTTTATGTATTTTTTTGCAAATGAAAAATTGCATGAAGTATGATTTGACTAGATTTCAGTTCGATATGAGATATACACTACTTCCTGAGATAGGCTGTCAGAAACATTTAGTACGTCATCAAAAACAAAGGGAAAAAAGGCAAGTCAGTGCCATCAAAATTCGTCCATACAAAATGGAAAAAGTTTTAAAGAAAAATTATCTTTGGCAAATATACAAATATACATTAATATATAAAATGATCTTTACAAATAATATATATTCTGCTATAAACAAGGGGCACCTCTTACAGAGGCAAAGGGGATTTTTGAAATCTGTTCAATTGTCCGCTTGGTGGGATGATACAAGCAGCAATAAAAAGGCTAAGAATCCACTCAAGTTTACAACTTGGAGCGTAGAAGTTCAGTTCAAATGTTCGAAAAGTCACTGTCCAATTGTTTTTCCGACACTGAAAATTTTGAAAGATCACTAGGTGAAGAAGGTTCGTTCGGCGCACTCGGCATAGAAGTTAGCAAAGTCTGGATAACTGAAGATTCCTTGCTACTGAAGGATTGCCATCAAACCAACAAACCTGGAGGATAAAAACAAAACAAGATTTTAAAATATTAATCCCTATTTGGCAATGTATTTATTATTTCGACTACTCCCAGTGTCCCACCTCTGTGCACATCTACAATGTATTGTAAATGGTCCTTGGTGGTCCAATATACATGTTGCAATATGCTGGAGATACATGCATACCACTTACCAGCCATTCGTACACTGTTGCGTTCAACAGTTGAATGCTGTGTTTTAGGACGCCTCGCTACAGAAAACGGACGGGAAGTAATCATTTTTTCCTACATTTTGCGGTCTTCAAAACAATAGAATAGGTAATTATTATCAAATTATATAGATTGAGAATCACATAAACGAAAGCTTTGTTTGCATTTGCTGGTAAATGGAGGGAGGAATCGGCTGACAAAAATATGTTTGTGATGGATAACTATTGCAGCAACAAATGGAACTTATGATGGTTTTGGAAGCATAATTTATCCCTTTTAAAGTAAAATTTTGTACAATAAATCATCAATTCAGTTTCAATCTAGATATTTTGGTGACTTTAGATAGGTTGATCTTTTCTCTCTGTTTGTAGTTCAAAGTGTGTCCATTTGAATTTGCCACTGTATGGAGTAAATCATGGTCAAATCAGGGCTCGACACTCGCACTGGCCAGTGAAATTGCACTTCAGGCCAGCAAAAATGAAATTTTGAAGCAGATTTTGAACCCGACATTGACAAAATTAGAAACATCTTATATTTGTTCATGTCATGCTTTATCTATAATCACAGGTTTGATCAGGCCATTCGATAGTAAAAGACTGCAATTAAATGTAAAAGGGGCCATACAAACGATAGATTTGTCGATCTAGCGCCCGACTCTAGGCTGGCTCTAATGAGCAGAGCCTGAGCCCTGAGGAAAGTGGTGAAAATGTGACGAAAATTGCTGATTGGTGTTGTTTTTAGTCGAGCTTAAAATTGAATTCCTTCTTCATCATCATCTGAATTATATTGACCAATCATCAGGGAGAATTACAGACTGTTGTTTTGAAGACCGCAAAATGAGTGAAAAAATGATTATTTCCGTCAGTTTTACTTACCGATGCGTCCTAAAACTTAGCAATCAACTGTTGAACGGTAGTGTACGAATGGGCGGTATGCTGATCTCCCGCGTATTAGCGTATATTGCGTGTAAATGGTCCAGATGACTGGACCATATTTACTTAGTAGATGTGCCCAAACCCCCAATCTAAATGTTAAGACAAAAGCCTGGGAGGTCTAGTGTAATTTACCTCCAAAATAAATGCACGAATGCAGGGCTCAGAAAAATTGTTATGAGGGCTTTTCACGGGAAAGGGCCCAAAATGGTCAAAAATTCAAAGTAGTTTCACATATTTTTTAATCAAAATATATTTTTCTTGAAACTACACTGTACAGGTAACACTGACAGTACACACTTTGAACGGCGGGAGGGGGGCACATCCACCAGCAGGGCCACCTATACCGTTTGTGTATATTACAGAATCACATTGCTGTAATGCGTTATTTTTTCGCTCGGCGGGGCAATTGATTGTGTGAGGGATGTTGGCGAATTCACTTTGACCCAGTTGACAATGAGTTGTTAATGGTTACGACCGGACGCTAGCGGTTATAGAACAATGGTACCACGTAGTGTGCGGGGTCATGTGTATCAATACTAACATACAAAGTATTTTACACATGACAGAACAGGTATGGCCATGGGCACATCCCCCCTCCCGGCCCTCCCCCTGCGCATGCTTCGCTTCGGTACGAGTCCCACCACGCATAATTTTCTCACCTGTAAAAAATTCTGGCGAGAACGCTGTTTGAACCATCAGAAAACGAAAAAATGGAGGCAGTAGCATATTTCCATTCAGAGTAATTGCGGGAATGGCATAAATCTAGGGGAAATTCTCGACTTTTTATTTGTTTATTTGTCAAAATAAAATTGTTAACTTTAGTTTGACCTATTCAAAATATCACTATTTCCTGATCAAACCTGTGATTAATTAGATGAAGCATGACAATTGACATGGAAGAAGACAAGATTTTTCTAATGTCAATGTCAGCGACAATGACGGGTTGAAAATCTGCTTGCCCGATCAGGCCACCAAAATATTTCGTTTAAGTTTTATACATTTTTGAGGCCCGAAGTGCAATCTCACTGGCCCCGGCCCGGGCCTTGGCTGTGAGAGTGTCGAGCACCGACTAAATTAAAATACTTGGCCATACACTTTCTGAACAGAGTTCTGACAACCTTTCCCCTGCCCCTTACCAAGGCCAAGCCACTGACCCCACACAGATTTCTTTGTCACACAGAGAAACTCGATTTCAACTCTGTCTCGGGAGTCAGACTCCGTTTCACTTTCAGATTTGTCAACTCAATTTAAAGTGTCATCGCATGCCCCATTGCATGGCTTTTAGTTTTACACACAGAAATCAGAACGATTACAAAGTTTGTCTTGCTCTCTAATACTCATACGAATCGCCAAAATACAACCATAAACAATGAAGAAAGTCAGATTGGATCAATCAATCATCACTCATTTATACACACACAGACATCATAAAGAAATAAACACCACACAACAATTTAACGGCATAGTTTCACTCTCTTTATCTCTCATACCAAACCTCTTTTATCGTCAAAAAATAGGTCGAAAGCAAGAACATATATCCCACAATGTGTTTCATCATTAACAAAAATATAACGTCCAGTAATTCATCGGATGAAAGTGGATGTTTCTCAGCTATCAAAACGACTTACCAATCGTGAAGGTTCAAAATGGCCGTCTAACGTACTTTTACATTGCAATATTGTTTGCACTGCACTGCACTATGTACGTAATACTGTGCAGTACCGTACCTGTACTGTACGTATTATATGAACGAGTCGAGTACGGTCAGTACGGTATTGAAATTATGCATACTAAGTACTATTTTTGTGTTGGGGTCATCGATATGGTTGTTGTTGTTGTTGTTATTTTTAATTTAATGGCAGTAATTGTGCAGTGTGTTGGCTAGGGGGAGGGGGGGAGGGGGCACGGGGCACGTGACCCCTATAATTTTTCAAAAACAACAAACATAAGGGGGAACGCTACGCAATATCAGGCACTCAAGTTGTACAGCCTTAGAAATACACCCTTACGCCTTGGCCTTATGGGCAACCACTCCCCGAGAATGTTTCACAAAGGAATATTTTGTCATTATGACAAAGTTTTATGGTGGCACTATAGGGACATTTTGGCCAAAATTTTGCCTTATTTTGGTCAAATTCGTACAATTTTGCCATATTTTGACCAAAATTCACCAAAGTTTGGTCAAAATATTCCTATATTAATACCACCATAAAATTGTTTCATAATGACAAATTACGGTCATAATGACAAAATATTCCTTTGTGAAACACCCAATTTTGCTACTCATTAAATTATTCGATAATTATTTTTATAAATAATGTCCACCCCAGATTGATTATCAATGCCCAGCCTAAACAGGGTGGCCCCAAAAAACGGAACACACTTCCCAAAATATATAGTAACCAAATGATTATGTCCGTCGGATAGGGTGTCTTTTCCAATGAAAAACCGTACTCGGGGGGTTTTAGTCGTGTAGTTGTTGGTTTAGAGCGCTGGGAGTGACACCATGTTAGATTCCTATTTTTGTCAATTTTTACCAAGTCAGTGCCTGATAAATCGCACTTACTGCCCGTCATAGCATCGAACAACGAGCAATACGCGCGCCAGTGTGCATGCATCCAGCACCCTGTATAACGTTTGATAGTTTATAGTGTGAACGGTGGCACTACGAAGTTCAGTTTTAGAGGTATAGAGGGCGCTGCACGCAAAACAAAAAAAAAGACTGAGTGTCAAATTTGAAAGAGCATATACAATTGTAATGACAAAATAAACTTTATTTGATCAAAATCGGTTCAGAGACGGCTGAAATATCAATAAATATATCCAATCGGAATAAATCGGATTTATTTTGATGGTTAAAAAAAAAAAAAGTACTTACACTTTTCAAAATGAAAAAGTGGTTGATACCAATGCTCTTTTAGAGAGCGCCCTCTTGTGTTTCAATGGCTCTTTTTGAATGATAACAGGCGTTTTACTTCACGGTCGTTTGTAATAAATTTGTTATACCTTTCGAGCATGGTGGAGTTATAAATATTAGTTTTTACTGTTATTATTCAGGTTTTAGTTACTAAAGTTCAGCCTTACCAAAAACCCCTTCAACTCTTAACGTGCCAGGGATTGTAATGCTCTATAGCATCTGTGTGTATTGTAACTCGCAAAAATGCGAGCTTGGCACGTTAGGAGTTAATGGATTTTTTTTTTTTTAAATGAATACCGGGCACTTTTCTGCCGGTGTGGCTTCTAAGTATAGGCCTATATATTGCCCAAATATTATCCGTCCTGTTTTTCACCTAACAAGCTATGCATACACACACAAAAATGCATCGCCTTTTAGCTGCCAAAAAAAAACAAAAAACGATTTTCCCCAAAGATAGCGACATTTTTGTTGGCGAGTATGACATAATTTTGCACATATAACACGATTTCGCCCTATATAGGTATATCAAATGACATGATGTTAGCCAAATTTCGTGTAACCCTAACCCGATTTTTCAAAACTATGGGCCACGGGGGTGAGAGGGGGAGGGTGGGGGGGGGGGGGGGCGCAGTCCCCTCGCCTCCTCGCCCTTTTGATCGTGCATGTATCAAGTATACCAACTTTCCTGTCTCTCCTTATATTTGATTATTTCCAGCTCTATAGGCATATAAGATTTTATTTCTAAGTAAGACATTATGTCTTTTTTCAAAGGGATATAGGACAGTTTTGGTTTAGAAATAATATATTTGTGAGCAAACTAAGTGATTTTAAAGATAATACAAACTTTATTATCAAATGTTGATCAAAATCGTTTCAGAAAGAGCTGAAATATCAATAAATACATTATGGAGTCGATCACGGGGGTGGGGGGGGGGGGGGGATCCCCCAATATTTTGATGTGGGGGGGGGGGGGGGCTGTATTATTACTCGAACAACTCTCTCGGCACACAGCTGAATGCACACTAACAATGGCGCGCGTATTGCTCGTTGTTCGATGCTATGACGCGGGCAGTAAGTGCGATTTATCAGAATATATTATACTGACTTGGTAAAAATTTACAAAAATGGGAACCTGACATGGTGTCACTCACAGCGCCCTAAAACAAAAACTACACAACCAACATGACTGTTCTTGGTATCGTTTTTCACCCTTTCCGATGGACAGTAATCATTGTGTTACTTTATGTTGGGAAGTGCCCCGTTCCGTTTTCTGGGGCCACTATAATGCCTACACTTTTTTGAAAATATTATACCAACAATTTTGTTATTTAATGTTTTTATTGAATCTGTATAAACAGCTAAATCCGAAAATTTACGGGGGCTTATTTTCACAATTTTCACAATTCACAATTTGTTAAAAATTGGTTGAAACCATTGTTACTAAAGAGAGGGCCATCTTGTGTTTTTAATTACGGCTGCTTACGGCTGTTTTTTTTTTTTTAATGATAACAGCATTTTAGCTTCGCCTTTTGTAATTTTTTGGAAATTTTTGGCATGGTGGAATTATCCCGGGGGGGGGGGGGGGGGGGGGTACTCACGTATATTGGGTATACGGGGATGTGCCGCTGGGAAGGGTGACTTTTTCAAGAAAGATCCTTAGACATGGGTCCCCTTTTCATTAAAAAAATCCTTAGACATGGGTCCCTTTTTTCATATTTCCCCTTTTTTATACGGGATTTTTGGATTTGCCGATGTGAAATTGCAAAATTTTTCAAGCTCGCTACGCTCGCTAACTTTAAACCACAAAATTTGCGGGAAATACATCCAAAACAAGCGCCGCAGTCGAAAAAAAATCCTTAGACATGGGTCCATTTTTCGCAAAAGGACCCTTAGATGTGGGTATGGGTTTGGAGGTCTCAGCCGCACACCCCCGTCCGACTATAATCTTGAGTACCCCCACCGGGGGAATTATAACTACTACCCAGATAACAATGCTACGTTGGCCCAACATGCTAACGTTGGCATACCGTGTACACATGATTGTGTTGGACCAACGTTGAGATGTGACGTTAAGCCAACGTCAGTCTTGCCGCTGGGCCCTTGTTGGCCCAATGTCCGTAAACAAACGTCGTGCGAATGTTGGGCCAACGTTTGCCCGACCTTTGCCCAACCTTTCATTTGCTATTTCTGACGTCGAACCAACGTTAATCTAACTATACCCCAACTTCAATCTGACTGAACACCAATGTCGGGCCAACGTTAAAGATGTGACGTTAGGCCCACGTCATTCTTGCCGCCGGTACCTTGTTGGCCCGATGCCCATAAGCCAACGTCGTGCAAATGTTGGGACAACGTCATTTACTAACCAATATCCAACGTCACTGATTGACAGAATGTGGTAGTTGGCCCAACGTTGGCTTTCCGACCGCTGAAATATGGTTGTTGTCCAACAATCACCCAACGTTGTTCCAACGTAAATAAGCCATCCAATTCCCAACATATAAAATGTGGTAGTTGGCTTAACCCTAAAAGGGCCGGGCTATTTGAGGTCTTCAGCAGGCCGGGGGGGGGGGGGGGGGGGGGGCATTATGGCCCCCCCCCCCCCCCTAAGATCGCCGTGAAAATTTGCACGCATGATAAGTGAAGTGTATAGAATACAATGGTAATTTTTAAAAAAATTGAAAAATTCATTAATTTGCATATTTATGGTAATTTATGCAAATAAGTCATGAAATTCATATTTTTACCCATAAATCATATATTATTCATAATTAAACTCTGGTTTTCACTACATATATTCTTTAGTGTTTTAATATTCTTTTGTTTTAATGTGGTACTTTTACAGCCATGTGTCGGCACTTTTACAGCCATGGGTCGGTACTTTTGCAGCCATGGGTCAGTACTTTTGCAGCCATGGGTCGGTACTTTTTAAGCCATGGGTCGGTAAATTTAGCCAATTTAGCCATAACTGGGAAAAAGTCTGATTTTCACATTTTTTCGCGCCCATTTTATAAAACAAATGCTGCACAGGCATATTTCGTGGATCAGTAAGAATTGTATGCACTCTTTTAACTTTGGAAATGGTCTAAAACCATTCCAAAGTTAAACTCGTGCATCCAATTCTTACCGATCCACTCATGCATGTGAATCATTAATATGGACCAACGTTGGGTGATTGTTGGACAAACAACCATATTTCAGCGGTCAGAAAGCCAACGTCGCATTGTTATCTGGGTAGTCTGTAACTTTTTGCAAGTTGCAAGTTGCAAGTTTTGGTTACTAACATTCAGTTTGACCAAAACTGTACCTTTTGAAGTTACAAGAGTGGTCGGAATTAGGCAATCTGCACTATAGGAGGATTTAAAAATAAATATGCACACGTATACAAATTATCATATAACTCAATTTACCGGTAATTAATTGCACTGTATAATTGGCCCGGTGCAATTTTTGTAAGCAATACATTGTCTAAATTTTTACTTAATATGAGAATTATATTAAAGGGAAAGTTGAGTTTTGGTAGAGAGGGCGCTAGACTACTTAATTGGTTTGTGAGGTAATGAAAAACTGAGTGTAACATTCGAAAGAGCATAATATTTAAACAATAAAATCGTCTTTGTTTGATCAAAATCGGTTCAGAAACGGCTGAAATATCCATAAATATAACAATTTGTAATAAACCCGGGGCCCCGGGTTTATTAGAGAATTTTGAACCAGCCGTTAAAAATTCAAAAAAATGCTTCCTCTTTTCAAAAAGTTACAAAATAGGTATTTAAATAGTTGTTGGTTATTTCTCTATCTAATCACTATTTCAACAAAGCATCACATGCACAATATTTTATTAAAAATGGTTGAAACCGATGAGTGTTTAGAGAGCGCCCTCTTACGTTTTAACGGCTTTTTTTGAATGATAACATGATCTTTACTACGTCATTTGTAATTTTGTGTTCCTTTCTAGTTATAACTATTAGTTTGTAATGTAATGATGCATGTTTTGGTTACTAAAATCAGTTTCACTAAAACTGTACTCTCCTTACCAGAACTCAACTATCCCTAATTTCAGATTTGAAGACGTCTCAGATTGATATGTTTGTTATTCACTTGGTATATAACTTAAATAATAACTTAATTCCAGATTTGAAGACGTCTCAGATTGATATGTTTGTTCTTCACTTGGTATATAACTTAAATAATAACTTAATTCCAGATTTGAAGACGTCTCAGATTGGCATGTTTGTTTTTTACTTGGTATATAACTTAAATAATAACTTAATTCCAGATTTGAAGACGTCTCAGATTGATATGTTTGTTCTTCACTTCATTTGGTTAGTTTAGACATGTTTTACATTCATGGTATTAATTATATTTTGGTCTTGTATAGGCCTACGTTTACACTTGATGTATAAGACAGATATATTAATATGTTATTATTGTTAACATGCTATTCTGATTTATTTAATTATCGTTATAGTTTCACTTAATAACTTAATTCCAGATTTGAAGTCGTCTCAGATTGATATGTTTGTTCTTCACTTGGTTAGTTTAGAAATGTTTTACATTTACGGTACTTAATTTAATTACATTTTGGTCTTGCATTATTAAATACGTTTACACTTTTGAATTGCTCAATGATACAGATTTTAGCCTCTTTAAAATCTCTCATTAATAACTGGTAATATATATCATTGTTTTGCCTTGCAATCGTATTATTATGTTTTAAGGGCTGGTCCTATGTCATTATATTATTTATTGTAATTGTTAATAAGTAATTTTACCATCAATGGGCAGTTATATCTTGGTTGAAATTTATTTTCTAGCATTGTTTAATTTGTTATATTTGTTCTATTAGCCTACATGTATTTGGAATTCATATTTGTCTGTATTATAGTTAATCTTATAGTTAATTTTGTAGTTGATTTTTGCAATATTGTTATTTTAAATATGTAATTTGTTCTAACATGTATGTGCAATATAATTGTTTCCTCATGTTTTCTTGACAGTTACTTGTGAGGGCTCGCATGTCTCCGGGCAATAGTAAAGAATTTTACTTTTGTGAGCCCTGGCCCACTTAACTGTCCCTTTTCTCCCTTTCCTTCACTTTCTTTATTGACTGTTTGTATTTTGTATTTTGCATTTTGTATATTCTGTATCTGTTTGAATTTTGGCCGAATAAATAATAATAATAATAATTGCCCGGAATTATTATTTGGGGGAGGGGTGGGGGGGGGGGGGGGGGGCATGTGCCCCTGTGGCCCGTTTCTCCCCGTTTCTCCGCCACTGAATATGCTTTCCTATCATGGGGAAACTGTATAGTTTTGTTACGTCTTAAATTTATGCATTGCATACACTGCAGGGGGTGTTTCACTAAATACTAAAATTGATCGATTCAATAGGACGATTATCACATCAAATCGATGCTAAAATCGATGGTATTGTTAGTGAATCACCAGCTGCATGACTGTATGCAGCAGGTGCAGGTACTCCCCAGTACCGGTAACGTGACGTGTATAATCAAAGACTGTAGAATTAGCGTCTTTGGTATAATCAACCAGTTGTTAGCTACATACAGTGACTAGTGCATGCAGCGCAGTGCATGCATATAATACAGTGCATATTTTTTAGTATCGACTGCATGCAAATGGTCGTCGGTACGGTATAGGAACGGTACACTTGCACATATAGCGCTACACATGACTGTACTATGGCCGGTGGTCCGACCCTTATTACCGATCAATTAAATAATTGATTGTAAGCCGAAACTGTCTTTTGGAAGGAATTTTCACTGCAATTTTCAGGAATTCAAGGTATTTTATAGAGCTTCTTGATCTTCTTTCTGTAGTCGTTTGATTTCGTGATTCAGAGGAAATTGGCGTTTGCGTCACGCGTCACTTTATCCTGTCGACAAAGCTCAGCCTCCGCTGTTCTGACTTGGCATGGCCATGGGTGTCCAATGCAGCTAGCGCATGCATGCCGTAGCAGCTACCTAGCGCAGCGGATCTGGCGATGGGCCTGGGCCACGGCCATAATCCATGGGCCGAGCCGTGGTAGTGCAGTGCTATCGTGTTTCTTGTTTGTTGTTGTGTGGGTGAAATGAGTAGGGTCAATGACGTGTGCGGGTGCACGCCTGCGTCGCGATGTACACTAGCGAATGGGAAACTGTATGGCCAAGTATGCCCAAGTATGCCCAAAAGTCACACTGCCGTATAGCAGTAGTGACTTCACTAACCCCCGTTTTTTTTTGTAGGACTGTATATGACGTTAAATTAATCACTGTGTGTTTTTTTATTTTCTCACCAAACTTTGCAGATCGTGCTAGATGACGGGTTTAAAATCCTCCATTTGGAGGCGTCACGTTGCCCCTAGCTAAATTGAAATGGGCTACAATTTTATTCGTTGGTCCTGAACTGCACGTCAATCCAGCATCACCGCACACGTAATAATGGCGTTCACCGTGTAGCTAGCGCAAATTGTATTACGTCATCAATCATACGAACTTGTTTTGGTCGGAAGCAAGGCTCATCATCAACTGTTAAAACTGCAAAGTAAAAATGTATAATTTAATTTAATGTGTGTACGTTTTTTCATAAAAAATAAATATATTCCATCGTATTTTATTTAATTCTATTCAAAAATCAGTCGTTACAATTTTTAAATCCATATTCTTTAAAAGTTTGAAAAACAACAATTCGCAAGCAAAATACGGTAGTTTCATCTCAAGCGCACTAGTGAGTAGTGGCACACACTTTATTTCCGATTTGACAGGCATACAATAATGTGCGTAAGTAATTTACAACCAACGAACGTTGAGGGCGTAAACACGAGACCGTGTTGCCTTCAGGAAGGTCAACTCGTATTTTGTTATACACGCAGTCTATGAGAAATCGCGAATTATTTTTTGTGACCAAAGTGAAGGGCGCCCGGGTTGGCAGTACACATTTTCGGTAGATTGTAGATTTGATAAATAAAATAGAAGTCCGATTTTGTACAGATTGACACTAAATAAATAATTTTGTTTGACATTTCATCAATATGTGAAAATTTTTACAAAATCGCTCCTTCCAATAATCAGTCTTATTAAAATAAACCGCATCGGCATTTTCATGATGTCGCAATTTGTTCAGTCAAACAGTGTGTGTACAAACCGTTTGTGAGTGAGGATGACATTTCGAGATAGCAGACGACAACAACGAGCATTCTCAAAATGCCGGGATTTTACTTGTATGCTATTTATTCCTGTCTTAAACTTAGGATTATTAACTAACTTTAGCGTATAACGTCATTTGAACTAGACTCTGTCGATTAGGCACATTAATTTACTTTATTGAAAAATTTGTGACGTCCTCTTGCCCATTGGCTGTGACTACGGTGTCTGAGAGTGAGCTACGCCAGTCGGGTCGGCGGCCGGCGAGGCTAGGAGTCCCCCGCTCATTCACGGCTTCTGCTCCGGCTCTTGACTCGACGGTAGCTCATCTTCATGCAGTCGGTCTCGGTCACGTCTTGGTCTTGATACAAAACTCAAAAGCGGTGGTTTTATTTCTACCTTTTATAATGTATGGCCTACTTTGTATCATTATTGGAGGAGATTTAGTTTGTAAATTTCAACCCAAATCATGTCACTTGGTCTTGTTCTTACCTCAATCTTCGAGTTTTGTATTACTATTGCCTGGACTCTTTTTATTTCGCTTGAATTTGATACCTGTTTTTGTTGGTCAAGTTAAAAAAAAGAAATGTCTAGCTTAGACATAGCCTATAGGCAGGCTAGGGTAGGCCCTTTAGATAGGTCTAAGTCCTTTTTGGGTAGTAAGATTGACCAGGGTTAAATACATTGAAATTGGATTTGGTTTGCACAAATAAAAAAGTCAATTCAAATCATGTGCAAATTGCATTTTTGTTTAGGTGGGGGGAGGGGGGGGGGGGGGGGGGGGGGTGGTATGAAAGACTTAACCCCAAATGCATACATGTATGGTTATAAATACAGCTAGCGAGTCATTCCTGCATCAACATTGTAGGTGTAAGGGAGTTTAATGCCTATATAGACCTACTTATTTTGTAAATCTTTACTCCAGGGACTCAACAACAAAAAAGGAAGGCAGCGTAAAAGGAAACTGCAGGCATAGTACTTCCCATTTTTTTCTCATCATTTGGGGAAAGGATGGGGGTGGTCCAGAATCAAGCCTTTATTTTCCAGTGATGTAGATGTACATTTCTTATTCCTCTTCTAATAAAAAGCAGCATCAGGCTTGAAGATTATGAACCATATTTATCAAAACAAAATAATTTACATTAATTTCTTCAATCACCATCAATCATTCATAGCCACCTTTCAACTATCCATTTAAAGGGAGGGGATCATAAGTTCTTCAATGACTTTACAAAAGTATCCTGACCTAAAGGGGGAAATGTAAGACTATCATGCCACACTTCATACACCTTGTTAGAGCAGATAGCTCTCCAATCAGGAATTCCACCCTGACACTCAACATCATCCATTAACCATTATCACCACAATCAGTGTGCCAACAAAATAACGAATATCTCTCATTTAGCTTCATTCTAAAAATAAGAAATAAACATTAGATAGTGATACCAAAGTAATAAGATTTTTTCTTTGAATTATAATATTTCATAGATTATTTTGTTTACAATATTGAAAATTGTATATGGATGCAAGTTAACGGTTCATTGAGAAACATGTGGCATTTACATGAATCTATGTATCTATACAGTTTTTACACACCAAGACCAATTATAATTTTACTTTTAAATTAATGAATGAGTGAGAGTTAAATCGATTTAAAGATGCTGTCCTCTTTTTGCAAGCCAGAGCAAATTGTTGAGAGATAATATGAAAAAATGTTTTTTTAAAGCTAGCCTGAGAAGGTTAGGGCTTGAAAATGTAATATTTGCATGTTGTGGTAATTGAAGGCTGGTTGTACAAACCACCAATAATTACACATCGCACCATCAGGTTCTGTTTAGGAGGCATTCTTTCATGCATCGTTTATTGAATTCATTGGGAGAGTATATAAATGTTAACTCAGCAGGTCAGCATGTTATGTAAACACTGGTTTTACACTTCGGTTGTATACATAAAGTGTATGCATATAGCTAGCTATGTATGCATCCCATGCACATCACAATGTACAATGCAGTCTAGGTCATTTATGTTGTTTACAAGTACAACAGGTCATTGTTTGACCTACATTCAAAGTTAGGCAAATCTAGAATTGTCTAGACTGCAACTAGTCTGGACTACAGACCCTAATAATACTACAGAAAATACCTGTTTGGGGAACATTTTTAAAATTCAGATCTTGAAATAACAAAAGGTTGTAACAGCCATTTCATCAGTCTTTGTGTACTAAGATCTTTTACCATTCTGTAAAGTGAAACAAAGCATGATGGGTCCACTGAATTTAGCTCTTTATATCAGATAGCCTTGGGCTTAAAGCAATTATTACCTCACTATATCAGGTAACTTATGTGATAACAGGTCTCGATCGTTATCAAGAGGTTCCATTGTAGTAATGATCAATGTTCACAAACAAAATATTACATCTATTTAGGTTTTGCATACAATGAAAGTGATTCAATCAATTTTGTGGAGTTATAGGGCGATTTTATCATTTTTCTTTCAACTTGACCATGAGGAAAATAAAAATCTATAATATAGATTCAGAATTATAAAATAAATGAGCCTGAGGGTTAGACAATTAGATTATGGAAAGATAATTTTTCTTGCATCATTTTAATTCTTTAATCTTTGTCACTGCAAATGTTAACATATCACCAACTAAAATGACTAGAGACATCAATTTGTGCAAGGTCATGCTCTAATTAAGTCTCTAACCCCTGAGCTACATAGCACTCCTTTTTAAAATTCCTCCTCAATACACATGCTACTGCTAGAAGTAGAAGGGTTCAGGAAAGTATCACTATGAAATGCATTCTAGCTCAGTGCGGGTTAGAACACAGTAAAAGCAATTGAGAGGTCTCGGGCAAAATCCTAAGCCTATTTTCTTTGCTCACTTTCATTTAATTAATTCATTCTGATCAGTTCCCATGTTTGGATTTTTAAAATTAGGAATGCCTAATTTTGTTACAGTGGAACCTTTTTATACCAAACTCCAAAGGTTAAGGTAGTCTTTAAAGTATATGGGTTATCCATTGCTTGTGAACACTACCACGTAACATCCATGGTGATCTGTCATGCTCCTATAGTCCAAGATCTGTAATTAAAGAATGCAAACACAAACAGAGAAAAAGGGTGTTAGACTATAGCTATTGCACTTTCAGCCCATTTAAAGACAGTTGAATTTGGTAAAACATATTCTTCATAAACACCAGCTGGAGTATTTTCGGGAACAGTCCTGAATGAGTTAATACTATACTATAAACTTTCAATTGAATTGTCTTGTCCTCAAAAAGCATGTAGAGTAATCAAAGTTATCAACAAAAATTACCAAAACATGCAAATAAATTGAATAGAAAGGTGACAAATGATATTGAACACAATGAAGATATGTGTTTGATATATTTAGATACCTTTAATCATTCATTGCCACAAACCAATAAATACATTCACTAAGAAGTTGATCTCTGAGATATTTAGGTTGTATAATAGTTAATACCAATAATGAATTTATCATATATAAAAAATAAAACTTGAATGGCATTTTCATTATTCGTCTTGTCCAAATTAATACTTAATTATAAATCACGGGAAAAAAGCTAACCTCTGAAAAAAAGAAGAATCCTGCACATAAATGAGTGGGATGATTAAATATAGTACAAAGAATACCTGTGGATAGCTGATTAGCTGTGCATAGCGAGTAGAGAACCGGCAGATAAGTAATCCTGAAGTACCACCTGGTAACACCAGACTATCATCAGTCGCCAGTACTTGTTGAACCACATCCAAAAAAAATTGCTATGAGATGAAAGAAAATATAACATTCATAAGAAAAAATATTCACTTAATTTCACTAACATGTTCAAATATATTGTTGAGAACACCAGCTTGATGTGTAGTGAAAATACAGGACCGAAATAGTTAAAAAACAAAAAAAACATCTGTTCAGAGAATGCAAATTAGTAGTAATTAGCTCCTGAAAACAGTGAAGTTACAAACGAGCTCCTGTAAAGTCTCAGTTACAAAATCATGGGCGGAAAATGCAAAATTTATTTATTGACTGTTAGGGTTTAAACTGATGTTTAGTACTACATTTACTTTTCAGTCAAGAGCCAGTTATTGAGTAAACATAAAAAGAAATCCTTGAAAAGCAATTTATAATTAGACATTTCTTGGTCCATCATTTTGTATTGTCATCAATCAATGATTTGACCTTCCTCGAGGCAACACGCAAGTGTTATACGCCCTCAACGTTCGTTGGTTTCGTCATATTATTTCCCCACAATGCAGTTTTGTGACGAACTTCCTCCGTTCAATACTGCTCGTAAACAGGACCGTCAGCCCACCATTGTTTTATGTACAAAGTGTATGGGGTACGGTACCTACGGGCAATACAGTTTACCTTCTAGTTCTACAACGGCAGTGTTGGAGTCATACTTCTATGGTATCGCCTACACCATCAACACCACCATTGACATCAGTGGCGTAGCTACAGGGGGCATGGGCGCCGCTTGCCTCCCCCCGCCCCCACTTGCCTCCCCCCCCCCCCCACTTGCCCCCTACCCAATTAAAAAGTTTGTGGGAAAAAAAGAAATACAGAGATGATAAGGTGTTCCCCTCCCCTAGCCCCCTCCCCATCCCCCCATCCGACCACACTGTAGGCCTACGCCACTGACCGTCATCATCACCATCATCGTTGTCCGATTATCATATCATTATCATCATCACCATCATCATCATCATCATCATCATCATCATCATCATCATCATCATCATCATCATCATCATCATCATCATCCACATCATCATCATCATCCACATCATCATCATCATCCACATCATCATCAACATCATCATCATCATCCTATCATCATCATCATCATCATCATCATCATCATCATCATCATCATCATCATCATCATCATCATCATCATCACCATCATCATCATCATCATCATCATCATCATCATCAGTCCGAGTGGCATCATACTACCACCAACCAGGAGTCACATGATACTGTAATCTAAATAATATAGGGAATGTTTCACAAAGCCACTGTTTGTAGCCTTGAAATAAAACTATTATTCAAAAGCAAGAAAATGCAAATATTTGAGATTTCAAATTGAAGGCTCCGTTGATAATACAAAATAATGATTTGCCTATTTAAATGTATATGCCTTTCACAAGAACTGCATGTTTCAAAAACATAATTTGTATGTCCAAGTTAGTTAGATTCTTGGTGAAAATCCCCCTATACAGGGTGGCAAAACAAAACAACGGAACGGGGCACTTTCCAAAATATAGTCATAACATGATTATGTCCATCCGATAGGTTGTTTTTTTCCAATGAAAAATAATACCAAGAACAGTCATTTTGGTCGTGTAGTTTTTGTTTTAGGGCACTGTGAGTGACACCTTGTCAGGTTCCCATTTTTGTCAGTTTTTACCAAGTTAGTGCCTGATAAATCGAAATACTATCGAACAACTATGCCCATTCTCTTGGCACACAGCTGTTCAATGTTCAATGATATTTCTCATGTCACCCTGTCGAAGAGTATTGAAGAAAATCACATTTAGCACAATATAACAATATATACAAATCTATATACACATATTCAAAACATATATCTCAACATTGAAGAAAACTAAAATGTAACGTAAAACGAACAGGAAGTAAGTTAATTGCAATTTACAATCGATTTAAAAATATTAACTTTCAAAAATGTGAAGAACATTCTACTCGGTTGTATCAAATTTAATTTCTACCTATACTGAAATGTGATATCACATTAGGGGTGAAACTGCTATAATTATAATGATGACCATTGAAATAAATAAACACTGCTGAATGCACACTAACACTGGCGCGCGTATTGCTCTTTGTTCGATGCTATGACGGGCAGTAAGCGCGATTTATCAGACACTGACTTGGTAAAAATTGACAATAATGGGAACCTGACATGGTGTCACCGTACAGCGCCCTAACACAAAAACTACACGACCAAATGACTGTTCTTGGTATCGTTTTTCATTGTAAAAGACACCCTATCCGATGGACATAATCATTTTGTTAGATATACATGTACTATATTTTTGGAAGTGCCCCGTTCCGTTTTTTTTTTTTTTTTTTTGGGGGGGGGGGGGGTGGCACCCTGTATAGGAGAGTTGGTCTGTATTATTATACAAAAGTATGGGAGAGATGGTAGGAAAATAATTAAGGAGAGTGAATACAACTTACAGTGGAAAATTAATTTGACAGGGGAGAAGGGGTAAGATATCGAGCCTGAGAATAGAGACAGGAGCATGCGAGCAGAGAAACAGAAGAAGTAATATGATATACCACTTCGATAGGTAGAGACACTGGCGTACCCAGGATTTTTTCAAGGGGGGGGGGGGTTATTTCTTTGACCACAATTTTCGAGGGGGGTCTTGGTCAAGTATTTTCGAGTGGGGGGGGGGGGGGGGGGGGTGTCTGTGAATATTTTTTGAAACCGAGATCCGTCAAAAATGTCAACGCCGAGACCAAGACCACTTGTTTTTCGGGGGCCCGAGACGATGATTGGTTATGATGGTCGAGACCACTAACATTTTGTAAAGGGGGGGGGGGGGGGGTATGAACCCCCCCCCCCCAAAAAAAAAACCAGCCCTTTTTTCATCAAAGTGGCGGGGGGGTTGAACGCCCCCCCCCCCCCTGGGTACGTCTATGGGTAGAGAGGGTCATGAGGCAGGAGAAGAGAGAGGGTCATGAGAGTTAATTAGATTTTAAAATATAGAGAATGATGTCGTATTTCTTGATAGCTAATTTTTGTTTCGGAAGAGTGAATTGAGAATAACAATTTGAAAAGTTTTATGAAACGGGGCCTAGCCCAACAGAATGATTATTTTGTAGGCAGCTGCCACCGGGGCGGGGTCCGAGAGATGGGATAAGATATATGAGGAAGTTAGAGTATAATATGGGAGAGTAAATTGATAGAGAGTCGGGGGTGGGGACTATTCTTGGGGGTTATGTCTGGGGGTAACTCTCCGGGGGGTAATTGTCTTGGGGGGGGGGGGGGGGGTAATCGTCCGGGGGTAATTGTCTTGGAGGGGGGGGGGGGTACTTTTCTTGGGGGGGGGGGGGGTGTAATCGTCTGGGGGTAATTGTCTTGGAGGGCCCGGGGGGGTTACTTTTCTTGGGGGGGGGGGGGGGGGGGGGAGTGTGTAATCGTCCGGGGGTAAAGTTGTCTTGGAGGGGGGTAATTGTCTTGGGGGGATTCGTCCGGGGGTAATTGTCTTGGGGGATTCGTCCGGGGGTAATTGTCTTCAGGATCGGGGGGGGGGGGGGGGGGGGGGAGGTAATTGTCTTGGGGGTAATTGTCCTAGGGGGTAATTGTCCTAGCTAGGGGGGTAATTGTCCGGGGGTAATTGTCCTGCAGAATCTGGAAAGCCATCTTGGACATTTACCAACTAGACAAAATGCGTACCCCAAAATAAAGATTTACCCCCTCCGATCCGATCCGCCCCTGGTCTCCGCCCCGCGCCGTAATTCCGATTATTGCGCAATCGATTGTTTGTCGACAGTATCTTTTGCGTGTGACCGACTGCGTGAGCTGTTCATAACATCAACAGAAAATGTCTCTAAAATCAGGTGTCGAGGATCAGACGGGAAGTTTACAACGTACGAAAAGTAAGTCTTGGTAAACTAGACTTCTATGGAATATTCTTCTTGGATATAAACCGTCGTACAAATATATATATTGCACATATCATCTACAACATGTTTTTGGGCCCAGTCCCATCTGTTCAAAATTGTGTGGGATATACTATAAAAGATTTACAGCTCAGAAAATTGTTCAAAAATCTAATTAGATAGGTATTGATATCTGGAATTTAAAAAGTAGCGTTCTCTAACTCAAGTCAATCATGAAATCAGTGGGGAAAATAATTGAAGTTTAAATTAATTGTATACTTGTCAAAATAGATCATTACTTTTTTTTAATCACATTTTATTTTTACAATCACCAATTCATTTATAGAACTTCAAAGACTAAGTTAAGTATTTTTAGCTTTCAGTTTCAGCTTGTACAGTTATATTCTGCTTTTATCCTCCTGGTTGATACAAATGTGTGAAGTTTTTAAATGTCTCAAATGTTTAAAGTTTTTAAAAGTTACCCCAGCAAAATAAAAGTCCTAATTTGGCATTTGTAATACAGAGACAGCATTCTTGGTGGCGGTCAGCGGTCTTGCAATGCTTGGCGGGTTCGGTATGACACTAGCAAGAGCAAAACGGAGGCACCCAGGATCCTTCTCAAAAGTAAGTAGAGTTCAGTTGGGAAAGGGAGTGACTGTGGCCTTGTCATTGCACGTCTGCGTTACGATGTACACTAGCAAATGGGAAACTGTATGGGCAAGTATGCCCAAAAGTCACACTGCTGTATAGCAGTAGTGACTTCACTAACCCCCCTTTTTGGGGTTAGTTGTAAAGACTATTGTTCATGAATGATTTCTTATTTTGTATTTTCTCACCTAACTTTGTAGATCTTGCTAGATGGCCGATGAAAAATTCTCCATTTGATGGCATCACGTTGCCCCAAGCTAAATTGAAATGGGCTTCAATAATATTCTTTGGTCCTGAACTGCCCGTCAATCCAGCATCAAAGCACACGTGAAAATGTCGTTCACTGTGTAGCTAGCGCAAATTGTACATACGTCATCAATTATACGAACTTGTTTTGGTCGGAAGCAAGGCTCATCATCGACTGTTAAAACTGCAAAGTAAAAATGTATAATTTAATTTAATGTGTGTACGTTTTTTCATAAAAAATAAATATATTTCATCGTATTTTATTTAATTCTATTCAAAAATCAGTCGTTACAATTTTTAAATCCATATTCTTTAAAAGTTTGAAAAACAACAATTCGCAAGCAAAATACGGTAGTTTCATCTCAAGCGCACTCAGTGGCACACACTTTATTTCCGATTTGACAGGCATACAATAATGTGCGTAAGTAATTTAAAACGTATCAATTCCTGGCTGGACGAAGACTACCTAACGAAAGGTCATTTCAGCAACACACTTTTCACGGTACTTCCGTCGCAAGCGTGTGCGATGATCAGCGCTCGACGCGACTGCATGGCAAATGAACGTGAAATATTGGCTGATTCATAGCAAGAAAAGTGGGTAAGTATCAAAAACACATCTTTCAATGATTTAATTTCACCTTATAGATTACAAATGTCATGTCATAAGTGGAATGAATAAACGGGGAGAAACCCTACCTTACGTTTTGATGTAGGTGTGGATGTGGGTGTTGTATTAGTGGACTGGTATGAATAAAGAGATAACAGGCGGTTGTGTAAAGATATAACAACAACTTTAATCCAGTAATACAAACAAACGTCCGTGTCCAAACGGCGTCATCTTGCTGCTCATGCCGCAGCACTCCTTGCATAGCGTATATGTATAATGTACTTACATATGAATAATATAGTGCGCGTATATAATACAACATCCCCCTCTTTCTGAAAAGATAAGATGGCAAATAACTTTTTGACTATCATATAAATGTGAAACATTCATTCAGACTATTGACATTCTAAACTTGTTTGAGCTTTGGATGCAGTCATTATCATCTAATAAAAACTTTAATGGCGAAATAACTCAATCTCATTCTTATCGAACAACTGGTCTAATGATTATTCCTAATAAATCAGTTTTAGCCTTTTTATAACACATATTAAGCGTTGTACACAATTAACGATTTTGTACTGAACAAATTGTCAAAAGTACTTGTATGCGATTTAACCTTTTCGACACATATTAAGCGTTTTACATTTAACATAACTATTTAAACAATTAAGGATTTTGTACTGAACAAATTGTCAAAACACTTGTATGCATTTTCTTTTATATTTAAATATTCATAATAGTTCTTTATGTAACTCTAATTAATTTTCTTATTTCATATGAATAGAAAAACAACATTAATTCTACGCAGTATGCACAATCACACAATCTAACCTTTTCATTTAAACTCAACTTATTTTTTGTCAATAAAAGCATTTCGTCTTGTACGTATTTAAAAGCCTTTGTGTCAAATTTGAATGAACTTTCCAATGTGAAATATCAGCTTCACAATAATTTAAATAATATTTGGGGTCCTAATGTTTATACATAAAGTATGCAACAAACATTTCAAACGGTATTAATTAAAATACTATACATAGTAACCACTTAATGAACTACAAACACCAATAACTGATTAACATTGCGAAGTTAACAACATCCGCACAAATAGAGAACACAATGGATGAACATATCTTTGTTCAAGAACTGTTTACTCATACAATATTTACGATATTAACAGTGTAGCTGGTTTTCTCTCCAGTGTGTACTACTCATGGTAACGCGAGGGTCGTCTGATCTCACGCCCATATCTTGTAGTGTAGTGTGTGGTGTCTGAGCGTGTGTTTGACGTGTGATGTTGTCTTTGTTTGTGTGTTTGTGTTTTGTTTTGACTTTGTCTCATCACTTCACTCCTGTCGCTGTCGTCTTCGAAATGTACTCGTTTTGGAACAATCTGTTTTTGAGTGGTTCCATTCGGCATCTCTCTTAAGTGAGATCTGTTCCTCCTCAAGATGCTGCCGTTGGGAGTTGCTACTTCGTAGGATCTTGGTTCTGGCCGCACTTTGCTCACTTCGGCTGGAAGCCACGTGTTGTCCTTAGGATCCAGAACTCTGACTTTCTGTCCAACGTGCAGAGGTGGTAATTCTCTAGAATGCACGTCGTGATCGTGTTTCATCTTCTCTTGTCTCTGAAACAGCAGATCAGGCGTAGACGATTGTCTGGTCAGATGGTGACTCGGAAGCGTTGTCCGGATTGGTCTCCCAAAGAGTAACTCTGCAGGTGATGGTAGATTGGAGTCAATTGGTGTGGCACGGAAATGTAGCAGTGCTGTTTGGATGTCTTGGCCAGTTCTTGTGCACTTTGTCATAATCCCTTTGACAGTTTGCACCATGCGTTCGGCGAGTCCGTTGGATCTTGGGTATCGCGGAGATGATGTGATGTGATCTATTGACCATTTCTCGCACATTTCTCTGAATGATTTTCCAACGAATTGTGGACCATTGTCTGATACCAGAGTTGTTGGTGGTCCAAAAAGACTGAAGATGCCACTCAGTATGTTCGCAACCGACATGCTGGATGTATTGTGCAGCTTGCGCACGATAGGATACTTTGAGTGGTAGTCAGTCACCAACAGGTATTCTTCTTTGTTGAAAGTGAACAGGTCAGTTCCAAGCTTCGTCCACGGTGACGTTGGTATGTCGTGAGGTTGCAAAGGTTCTCTTTGCTGCTTGGTTTGATTTTCTTGGCAGGCACAGCAATTCTTGATGACTCGCTCAATGTTATTGTTGATCTTTGGCCAGTACACCGTTTCCCTTGCTAGTCTGCGAGTACGTTCGATCCCTTGGTGGCCCTGATGGAGTTGATTTAGAATGTTTTGTCTGAGTTCTGTGGGAATGATGACTTGATTTCCTTTGAAAAGTACACCATTTGATACTCCGATTTCATCACGGTATGGCCAAAAGGTTCTGACCTCTGTGGGAACTTCCTTTATCGTGTCTGGCCAGCCATTTGTGACGACTTTCCACAGAGCTCTCAGGGTAGGATCTCTCGATGTCTCATGCTGTAGTTCGTCCCTCTTCTTTTGCGCGAAGAATATCAGATCAATGTGCGAATTGATCTCTTCCACATTGACATCGAGTTGAACATCTTGGTTCTTGTCTGGATTGGGCATCCTGCTCAGGGCGTCTGATATGATCATCGATTTGCCTGGCTTGTATCTGACATCAAAATCATATCCTTGGATCTTGATGAGCAGTCTTTGTAGACGAGGTGGTGCACATCTTAGTGGTTTTCTCGTGATCATTTCCAGAGGCTTATGATCAGTCTCGACATCGAACTGGTTTCCAAACAGGTACGTGTGGAAGCGTTGAATTCCAAACACTAGGGCTAGTGTTTCCCTCTCAATGTTGGAGTAGTTTGCCTGGCACGGTGAGAGAGACTTTGATGCAAATGCAACTGGTTTGCCATCTTGCATCAAACATGCTCCAAGACCTTTCATCGATGCGTCGACCTCCAGGGTCGTCTTTTCCTTAGGATTGTAGTATTGCAGACAGGATTCTGCAGAGATTGCTTTCTTGAGTTGATTGAAAGCGTGTTGATGATCGTCTTGCCATGTGAATGGCACATCTCGCTTCAGCAGTTCACGTAGAGGTGATGCTTTTTCCGAGAAGTTGGCGATGTGTGGAGCGAGATAGTTGAGAAGGCCAAGACACTTCTGTAGATCTTCTTTGTCCTGGGGTGTCGGCATGGCATGAATGTCTTCGATCTTCTGTGGATCAGGGCGGATTCCATCTCTGGTATACACGGAGCCGAAGAAGTTGATGCTGTCCGTCTTGATGATGCACTTCTTGCTGTTGAAGACGAGTCCTTCTCTTTGCGCAACTTCCATCAGTCTGTGGAGGTTCTTGTCATGCTCCGCCTCGGTACGTCCAACAACTGCGATGTCATCAGCGATGCAGATGCATCCTTCTGCTTGGCCAACAATGCGGTCCATATGTTGTTGGAACAGATCTTGGCTGACAGACAGTCCGAAAGGAAGACGTGTGTAGCAGTACCTGCCAAACGGGGTACGAAAAGTTGTCAGCTCCTGGGATTCTTTGGATAGGTGAACAGACCAGTATCCAGATTTAGCATCTAGCTTGGAGAAATGCTTTGCTCCAGAGAAGGTTGGATTGAGTTCTTCGAGAGTTGGAATCTTGTGTGGACATCTTTTGAGATTTTGATTCAATCTCCTGGGGTCTAGGCATACCCTCAAGGATCCATCTTTCTTGAGAACTGTCGTAATCGAACTACACCAGTCGGTGTGATGTTCGACTTTTCGGATGATGCCTTGCTTCTCCATCGAATCTAGCTCAGACTTCAGTTTGTCTTTGATGTGGACACTGCACTTCCGTGGTGGATCAATGGTGGGAGCAGCCTCTTCTCTGACATGCAGTGTCGCTTCCCCATGAAAATTACCAATACGGTCAAATTGTTCGGGATACAGTGCTTGCAGGTCCTTGACAGAGTTCAACGGAGGCGGTCCGCTGGTCGGGCTACGGCTCTGGTGGTGCATCTCGTGGATGGTTACAAACTGAAGCTCACTGCACATAGGCAGTCCGATGATCACTGGTCCGGAGACATCGACCACGTAGAACACTTGATCTCTCCACTCGGAGTCTTTGTACTTGCACGTGATTGATAGTGTGCCCACACAATGTATTGGAGAACCGTTATATGCGGTAAGACGTGCAGTGGTTGGGCGAGTTACTGCTTGCCATCTGCTTCCATACATGGCCTTGATCGTTCGTAGAGGGAGTGTGTTTCCACTGGCACCGGTGTCAACCTTTGCGTGCAGGATGTGCTGTCCTGGTTTGCTTGGACAGATGATCCCAATCTTGACGAATGCTTCTTTCTGATGCACAGAGTCAATGCGAGCATCTTCGTCATTTCCTAGTACGATAGTATGGAATTCTTCGAAGTCATCATGCGTTTCTCCTCCTGGCTCTTTGGAGACTTCAGCAACCCTTTGTTTCGCTGGGTGTCTTGGGGGCGTGTTCTGCCTTCGTTGAGGAAAACTGCGATTGCTGCCTTGGCGTCCCCTGCTTTGACTTCGTCCTCGAAATGGTTTTCTATGTTTGGCCTTTCTGCAGCATTTGGCCCAGTGTCCCTTAGAACCGCAGGATTTGCAGGTATCTTTGTAAGCTGGACATTTGCGTGGCGGGTGATTCAGATCACAGTTGCCGCACTTCTTGCGTCCGGCTTGGTTGTGTGATAGGGCATCTACATTGTTCGCTGCAGAGCCGATTGAGCGAAGACATTGTTTGCCTACAGCGATGGCTTCATATTTCCTGCCCTCACCTAGGAGCTCTTCTATCTTGTAGCCTTTGGGCTGGTCTAGCAAATCCTTCTGGAATGCCTCATTAGGTGTGGACGCAATAACTAGCTCTGTGACACGTTCCGAAAGTTCATTTTCAGTAAAGTCACATTCTTTGGCTTTGCTCCGACATCTGTTTACAAATTCGTCGATAGTTTCACCTGAGCTCGAGCCTGTGGATGCGGAAGTTCAGCTTGACTTTCAGCTGACCTTCAAGGGTTGACCACAGCAGTGCAGGGTTTTCTTGGTCATCATTAGATAGCCCGGATGCATTTATTCTGCGCAAACCTTCATTTCCTACTGCTATCTTTATTTTAATTGCTTGTTTCTTTGGGTCTTGGACATCATTGTCTTGGAGGCATAACTCCATGCGTTGTTTGAATAGCTTGAATTCTTCTGGCACATCAGTGTTATTCCAATTCATTTCTGGATATCTCGACATGATGCACTTGTGATATTATGACTGATAACAACGAAGAAGAAATGGTATAGTTGCTTGATATCAATATTAAATAGTGCAAATTTACAAAGAGTGCAATTTCAAATATAGGGTGTACACCGTGAATAAATCACAATAGATAGATGTGAAAATGTCAATCACAAATGAATTGATTGTATGACACAAAATCACTAGGTATTTAGTGTACACGATGAAGAAATCAAAATATACGAGCTTGCAATTACATTCACAAAACATGTATATTCCTGTACGACAAAAAAAATTGTTAGTGAATTATCAATTCTGTCTATATTTTACACTCAGTAAGAATAAGATATCAAGGCATATAATATGGTAACTTTCACAAAAATGCATGAAATATAAATGTGTCAAGGCATTCATGAAGAATAACAATTAACAAAGTGGTGCAAAATCGCCCACAGGTAAATATTTCAAATGTCTGAAATTATGTCATTATTTGCATATTACTTAGATACTTAGTCCATTTCCTTCAGCTGGCTTGGATTAGTTTCAGGTTTCAGTCTATATTGTGCCGTGTCTTTGATGATGTCCCTCGACTTCGGTACGGTCTTCGCCGGCATACATAAACAGCAATGTTTCTTCGGTTACTCGATCGGCAATCTCACAGCATACGGTAGAGACTCGATCCGTCAGCTATATCCTTCCGCGCGGTGATGATCCCGTTCCGTTGCTAGGCAGTTTTTCACGGCGGTGCGTCGATCTGCGTTGTCAGTGCGTCGGTGCAGTACTGGATGCATGCAGCGAGCTAGCTGGCTAGGCTGTGCGCAGCGTAGACGATCGATGATCGACTGGTACAATGTCTAAATTACGCTAGGCTGGCGTAGCTAGCGTGCGTGTGGAACAGGCTTGGCGTATAATGTCAAAAATGTGTGCAACGAAATCGTCGTAGAAATGCTCTGCATAGCGTTCATATATCGAATGATATGCACAAAATTCTCTCTGATGAGCAGCGATTTGAGAGAAGATAATCAATTAATTCCCACACGATGTTACTTACAGATAACGAGTCATTCAGCCAGTTGATGTACGAGTGTCTGCAGTAGATATGAATGTGTTGTGTGTCCCATTGAATCGGTCCAACTTTGTTTCAGCACAAATCACTCATGTTGATTTTCCTTAACAAAACGTCAGTCCTGTGCTGATTTGGCAGTGAATCTGTATCGCCACTGCGCTGTGCCACCATGTTGTATTAGTGGACTGGTATGAATAAAGAGATAACAGGCGGTTGTGTAAAGATATAACAACAACTTTAATCCAGTAATACAAACAAACGTCCGTGTCCAAACGGCGTCATCTTGCTGCTCATGCCGCAGCACTCCTTGCATAGCGTATATGTATAATGTACTTACATATGAATAATATAGTGCGCGTATATAATACAACAGTGGGTACCTGTATAGGTACCCACATGTAATGGGGATGTGTCATTGTGGGTTGTTTCTCCAAGATTTTGTAACTTGAACTTAAATCTATTATAGCGAAGCTTGAACTTATTGAAAGCTGTTAAATAGTTGCTATATGAAATTGCCAACAAATTTCAAAACATGACTTAAAGTTAAAGGGTACCACCACCCAAAAGTAATATTCTTATAAATGAAAGGTAACATCTTTAGTAGTCCATTCCATCAACAAGTTCAGAAAAATATGTTTCCAGAAAAAAGTATATAATTGGAAAACGCATCACCATTCTAAAGCATGCGTTCATGGGTCTGCATGTACAAAGACTACCTTTGTCCAGAGCAAACGAATCGTCCGGGATTCCATTGTCTATTGTCTCCAAACTACGCGTGAATAGAATTGGCGCACTCGCAAATGTTTGGCGCGTATGGAACCATGAAATGATAATGGTTCCGTTAGTGGTGGTAATTATTGTTACTATTGCCTTCTCTTGCCATTTGCCAATGGTTGGCACATTTCTTTACAACATTTGTATGTTTTGAAGACCAAATAAGATATATCTATCTATCTATCTTAATTGCATTGTTTATGAATTACACAACCCTTTGCAAAATGTTGGGTATCTATTTGATATCACAAAACTGTACCAAAACATATAATTAAGTGTGGTTCTTTGCCTGGTGGTCCACTTTTTTTTCCATCAATATTTTCATATTATCAATATGATATCAATATGATATATCATTAATGTTTTTCAGAACCTTTAAGAAATGCTAGAATTTTTGATTTGTCCTGTCCACCTTGTCATGCAAGTAGAATAAAAACTTTAAAAATTGTTGATTGCTTGAATCGAATATTGGCTTGCCCAAAACAAGGAAAAGTCAAATTGATGTTGTTGTTTTGATTTATGCATACAGCAAGTAAAATTGTTCTGACATTTTTGTGGCTCCAGACTAGCAACCAAAGTTAATTAGTCTCCAGAAATGTGATGTATCATTAAAGGTGCACCTGTAAAGTGTCAGATATTGCCCAAAATTACATTTGAGACTTCAATCCCATACCAAAATCATTGTAAGCTATGTCCGAATGATGTGTGAAAGTTTCGTTGAAAAAGAACACTGCTTTCCAGGTTAAAAAAGCGAAAATTTGCGTCAGCTTTTACTACGAATTACTGCATAACGTGTATGAGGTTTATGACCGTTCATTAATGCTCTTGAGCTGAATGATTATCAATGATAGATATTGTCATACTAAAGAGGCATTTAAAAGAATCTAACCCTATTTTATTCTTCTCTTACCATATAAGCCAAACAACACGGTAGAAGAGAAATGGGGAAGCTCCAAGTAATTTTCGTGGAGTTAGACACTTTACTGGTTTCACTTTAACCATTGAGGACCATTTACAATACATTGTAGATGTGGTATAACACAGATTCTACATAGACCCAGAGACCCCAGCCCGAGTATACTCCCCTGCAGTCCAGGATCTATTAACTATGAATCAACAAAACTTGTTCTCTAGAGGGTCATTCATGCCTGGTTATTATCCTTTTACTAATAGAAATAGGAAACCAGCTGTTGTTTTTCAATCTTCTTTTTGTTATGGAGATATCTTTAAAAGCCCTCCGCACACAGAGCCGACTCGACCCAATCCGACTGGTTATCAGTCAGGCTAGAGTCGGTTTTGCTCAGTCGTAGCCGATTCAACATATTGAATTGGCCTCGAATGATCTCTGACTGGCTCTTGACTGGCAAAACCTGAGGCAACGTATACTGAGCTGAACCGGGGTTGAGTCGGCTCTGTGTGCAGAGAGCTTTATATGTAATTTGAAAAGAAAATCTTTGGAATCATTTAAAATGTGTAAAAGCGTATCTTCTTTATTTTACGTTTTGCAGGGAATTCTACCAGACCCAGCAGAAGAACTGTATGAAAGTGGTGCATCGCTAGGAATGAGGGCGCTGGGTTGGGGAACGGTCTTTTCCATAGCAGGGGTTGGATCATTGACATTCTTGATCTGCAAGGCTATGGGGGTGAAGAATGTAAGATATCCATCTATTTTGTTGTAATTGTTGTTGTTGTTAATAAAAACGCTTGTTGTCTTTATTTTTCTTTAAACGTAGTAAAAACTGACAAGTTGTTTTTTAATGAGCCAGCTACATGTAGCAGAGCTGCCAAGTCTCCCTGATTTTGCAGGATACTCCCTGAAAATAGACCAAGATTAATGCATCCGATTTCATCCCATCAGCCAATCTCCCTGATTATTGAAGTATTATTGTCATAAATAAAATGTTTAAAAAGACAAAATGGGCTTCCCCAGGAATCAACATCTGGAGACCTCTGGAGTGCTAGACTAAAAGATCATATGAATGCTTCAACACACAAATATTAATGCAAATTAATAAACAATAGTTTGGATTATATTTTGGTGATAGGATTTTTTATTTTCCATTTGAATTCTGAGCTGAAATATGTAATTTCACCCTGTATTCATGGTTGTGTCAGGTATATGAATTGCTCCTGATTATAGGGTTTTTGTAGCTCAGTCCTTAGAGTACCACTCTCGCAATCTAGAGGTCTTGGCTTTGATTCCTGGCAAGCCCAATCTTCTTTGATAGTTTTCATTTATTCAGTACATTTCTATTCAATCTACCCTATGTTTGAATTTACTTCTACTTATACTACAGTGGAACCTCTTTATAACACTCTGTTATAACGACGTACCTGATATAACGAGGTCATTTCACAAGTCCAGTCTATGTATTTTGTTGTTTTTAAGCCCTGATACAACAAGATATCTGATATAACGAGGTAAATTCAATGGACCTAACATGCTCGTTATAATGAGGTTTCACTGTCTTTTTATAACCTTCTCTCTCTCTGTCAGGCGGAGGAATTTAAGGTGAAATTCCAGTCGGTTGCCCCGAGGATACGAAGGAGTGAGACGGAGCCGGAAGAAATCATCATCGCAAGGTTCAAGGCCGAGATTCTTGCCGACGAGAAGGTGCCTCTACAGGAGAAAACAGACTGAAATCCATAATACATTTGTGGTGTGGCAAGATTGGTAGAGTGCGCGCCTTACAATCATAAGGTTCCGTTTTAGAAACCAGTAGGCGAGAGCACCATCATTTTCCAGGACCGGCCGTAGTTCCACTGATATCTAGATATGGTTTGGTAATCCCTTTACGGTTGAATGAGAGTATGTTCTGCTGCATTCTTTTGAGTTATAGGTTGTTCTAGCATATTGACATCGATGAGTTAGAGCCAATGATGCTAATTACAATGGCAAGTGTCGCTTGTCCGTACTTGGGCCCTTGGGCCCAGAGAATGCCCATCTTGTTTCTTCAGTATTAGACATATATGTGACTGGATAGCAAAACCCTGCATTTGTTGGTAATTCATGTTTTGAAGAAATGGGCATTTGAAATGTGTGTAAAAGACTTATGTTTGTTAAATTGAAACACACATATCTTTGCCAATTATTGACCAATTTTTATTTACAACAAAGCATCAAATGAAAGCTTGTGACGAAGCCTTTCAAATGGTATGAAAAACTACATTTTTATTTTTACCGACAAATGTAGGGTTTTACTGTATCCAGGCACATATGCTGCTCTCTTCCCCGGCCTATAAATGGGTACTCGGTGGGAATGTATGGAGGGCTTTTTGTAATGATGCGTGCACCTTGGGTAACCTGGCTAGAATGCTTCTCATGGAGTTGAGAATGTGCACTTCATATAGGGGTTGATCATGCCCCTTGGCCGAGCAAACAATTTTGTTGTGAAGCGTTCAGAGATGGTTAGCAATCGTATGAGATGCTATATAAATCAATATTTTCATTATTACGAGAGCAAATTATAGCAATGACGATCTTAAATCAGTTCAAAACTGGTTCTTAATTTACTCAGGCTGAGGTTTATGTAGAATGCATGGTTATATAAAAATTAAAAAATGGTCTTGAATTGAACAGAATGAAAGTTTGATAATCTGATATCACCATGGAGAGCAGATTGTTGCAATAACACCTGAAAGATGGAATGAAAATCCAAACTCCCTGATAAAGCCATAACAACTGTCTTCTAGAACGAAAGTCTGAAATCCATTATAAAGCATTCATGGAGAGCAAATTGTTATAGTTACGACATAACTTCCACTGGCCGTGGACAAACTGCTGTGTGAATTCATTAAAGGGATCTAGTAACTCTTGTTGGCATGTGCAGAAAGTGATGACTGGTTGGTATAATATATATTTTTGTGATCTGATATGTCCTCTTGAGTATTGTGTGAAAATTTCATGTGGCCGAGTACTGAGCAAAATGCAAAGTGATATTTGCTAACTCATTGCACTGACTTGGTAAACAATTATGACTGTCTGGTGGATAGTTAAAATTCTGGACACTTCAATCATAAATATCTTTCTAACGAAAGGGAAATTTGAAAAACCAAAACCTGTTCAACGCTTCTATTGGTAATACAAATACAACAAGGTATGATAGAACCACTAGATTTCTATTGAAGTTTTGTGGATTTCATTTGGACAATGTTACTAGATCCCTTTAAACAATAGTCAACTTTTTCTCAGACTCGAGTGCAATCAGGTGCTACTTTAATATGATATTAAACTTTTTCTATAGAAAAACAAATTAATTGAACAGGCATTTGTGAACTTTTCTTGAAAATTGGAGTGTTGTGGTATATTGGTTCATGGTGCGATGGATGTGGGTTCCATTCATAACCTGGCACTCGTTTGTATCCTTCAGCTAGACATATTGCCCATATTAGCTACTCTGTGAAGGCATTTGGAAAGCATGTGTGCACCTGTATTATGTAGCCAGGCTAGAATGCTCCCAGTGGGAGTGGGAATGTGCATGTCATGTGCATACAGATTGTGTGTGTGTATCTGATGACCGAGGTAATAAGGCCATGAAAAATAAATGGTTGGATTGGCGTAACCCGCCCGCCCCTAAAAATACCGGCGCTAATGCACGCTGACCCTAGAGGTTTTTTCTGAATTTTTTTTTTTTTTTTAAATAAAAAAATTTAAAAATAAAAAATTGCACTAGAATTTGAAATTGCGATGTGTTATGTGTGTGTTTTTGTGTATTTGTGCGGGGGGGAAAAAAAAAAAAAAAAAAAAAAATCCCTACCGACCTACCCTAGTTTTTGGTTGCCCGTTACGCCAATCAAACACATTTTTTTGTTTGGCCTAATGTTGTTGCATTATAGAGACAATCAATGATATTTTAATTAGCCGCTTGATCAAATATAAATTATTATACAGTGGAACCTCCTTATACAGAGCTCTGATATAACAAAACCCTCCTTTAACATGGTCATTTTGCTGGTCCGAGCTCTTTATCCTCTTTATACAAGATAACTAAAGGTAATATCTTCGGTATAATGAGGTTCCACTGTATATGTTAATGTCCAAAATGTATGCAAACACATACACACAACACACATAATTCAATTTCACATTGCTATCTCGTCCAAGCTGCACTCACAAACACATACAACATTAAAATCAAGAATCATTCTTAGAAGAAAAGGAAAGGAAATGACATTGAGAGACAAATTGTTATTTTCTGCAAGTGAATTACTTCACTTTATTTTATGTACATTTAAAAATAAATAAACATGAAGGCATTTATCGGAAGATTTAACTGAAGGATTATCATATTAGACAGAATCGCCAATATGAGAAATTTACATTATCATCTTGCTGAGAAATTGTGAGAGAAAAAAAAAAGGACAAGAAACTACAAAATTGTTTCACAGACATCACCTAAAAAACAACAGAATCATCAATATGAAAAATTGTGAGAAAAAGGACTAGGAACTATACAGTACATGTATGTTCCACAGACAAAAACTAAACAATTAACATTACTGTGTGCTATGAAAATTACAAATCTACAAATTATGTAGTCTTAAAGCAATTCAGTAAGAACTCTATATTCTTCTAAATTAATAATACAAACTCAAAGTATAATCAGCTTTAATCCTAAACTGTGCAAGCCTTATTAATTCACAAGGCATGACATTTATAACATTGATTGTCTTTTTCCACTTATTTTATTTAAAATAAATGTTAAATAACTAGCGTAAGTCTTCAGAAATTGGAGGCAGTTACAATGAAAACTCTATGACTGCAACATAACATTGTGCCCCTCCATATTTCAGTAATTTAGAGAAGAAAATATTAGTTGTAAAATGTTAACATGGCATACCGCCCTATGAAGAACGCATTGTGGTTATTACTGTTATTTATCACATTTTTATGATGAGGAGAAAAAAACGGAGGTAAAAGCCAACCGATACAGCTTTAAAAACAACAAGAGAGAGTTGTTTAGTTTCTGTAAATTAGTTGGTACCAAATCATGTAATTTTTCAATGACTGGCTAGTCATTATACATTCACATGAAATTGAATTGCTACTACTGAATTATAATAGATTATTATTTATAGTTATACAAGTCATTACGGCAGTTCCATACACATTCATTTATAACAGGCATGTTAAGTATACATGTAACTATTATTTGTCATTCTAAGACATAGGTAGGCATTATAGAAGTAAATGCATTGATTTCCATTGGCAAATTGTATTAATAAATCAACCCCTGCATTAATTGTAAGTGAATTTAATTGGGTGGATGAACCTATTATCACAAAATATCAAAAACTATGAAAAAACATTGGGACCTGATTCAAACAAAGAAACAAAGTGACACTAGCACTTTTCCAATTTGCCTTTAGGGAATACTACGTGTATTACCCTACAACTAATCACACACAAACCCAAACACAGGCAAATTTGTAAGTGTGTTTCAGCCACAAACACACACAGAAAGGCACAAAAATATGTTTTTATTTTTACATACATGTACATTTAGAACAGTAATCTTCATTCTGAACATAACCAACATTCAATAGGAAAAGTATTGGGTAGAAAATAGCTTGTGTATTTCTAGCATAACAAAAATAAGTGGTCTGTGATTATTATGTACACTTTATATCATCTTTTTCAAACATACATTTGTATTTTTCTTTCTATCAAATCCTTATTATATCTGTGCATATGCAGTATAAGGATGAAAAATAAAATGCAACCAAAATCTGGATCGTCGCTATTGTACAAAGTTACTTTTGCCGTGCCTCAGAATAGTACAAGTGAATACTGGTACATTAAACACTAGAGCAATTCAACTGCGCGCAGTTAGTAAAAACAAACTTTTAGATGGCAGTTCTGAACTCATTTTATAAGACATATAAACACATGTCTTCTATCCTAAATCAAAGGGCATGTAGACTGGTTTATGCGTGTTTCTTGCCGGAAGACAGCGAGAGTACTGAATTACATGTAGCGATGTCACATTCTTTTACATGTAATTCAGTGCTCTCGGCCGTCGTCAGGGAGGAAACACAAATAGATTTGAATATTTCAACGTTAATGAACCAGTCTACCCAATAGCAACGAGAAGCACCAAGAAAATGATTTGAAAGATTTGATGTAGGATCAAACCTGAGAAAGATTGCGCTAGATTCATTTCCTACTAACATATGATATGACAACACTGTCATTTGAACAAAACAAAAATAAGACGAAAGCAAGCATGAGAAAATAAAGATTTACATATGGTACAATATATTCATGTGAGGAAAAATAAAAAATAAAACTTTGAAGATATGCATCACAAAATCCTTTAAATACTGCTTTACATAGTCTTTGCATTTTGCAAAATGAAAAACAGAATTAGGAAGAAAAAAAGAACATACTTTACAGTGTATAATAAGGCATAACAAAACTACAAAGTTTAAAACAAGTGATAGACAATTTGAAATGTTTACTCTTAACACAAATGTATTTTGTATTTATATATAAAACAGATTACTGAATAGTTAGACACCTCTTCAAAAAGGTACTGTCTTTTCGCTTTGCTTTTACAAAAAGCTAGTATAATACAAACCAAGAACACTTTCTTTGGCGAGCACTAGTCAACAAACAAAAAAAGAATGCTTGTAAATATCCTGTAGAGATTGTATAATTATAATGTGTTTGCGTGTGTGTGTGTGTGTGGTAGTGTGTCTGTAGTGTAGGTATAGATCTGTGTGTGTGTGTGTGTTTGTGAATCATAATCATATGGTTCTATAGCTAGATCTCCTTGTGAGCGCACGTGTTCGGTTGTGTGTCTGTGTGTGTATGTGCGTGTTTATGAATCATAATCATATACGGTTCTAGATATAGATAGATCTCTTTGTATCAAAAATATAAAGAAATGTGAAAGGAAAGTACATGTATGTTCTCCATTAATATAACAGATAAACAGGAAATTGTAATATCACACTCACATCTTCCAATTAAAGGGGACCACCAGGCAAAGGACAACACATAATTATATGTTTTGGTACCGTTTTGTGATATCAAATAGATACCCAACATTTTGCAAAGGGTTGTGTAATTCATAAACAAAGCATTTAATTTCCACCACTTACAGAACCACTACTATTTCCTGGTTCAGTACGGGCCAAACATTTGCGAGTGCGCCAATGCTATTCACGCGTACGTTTGGAGACAATAGAATCTCGGGCGATTCGTTCGCTCTGGACAAAGTAGTCTCGTACATGCAGACACATGAACGCATGCTTTAGAATGGTGATGCGTTTTCCAAATTTTTTTTTTTCTTTCTGGAAACATATTTTTGTGAACTTGTTGATGGAATGGAATACTAAAGATGTTACCTTTCATTTATAAGAATATTATTTTTTGGTGGTGGTACCCTTTAATAATAATAATAAACAGTCCTTCTATAGCGCAAATCACACTAAGGTTAAGGTCTCTATGCACGTACATAGTCCTTACTAACACATACTGCCACCCTATATGCCGTACGTGCCAATAATTGGTTACACCTCACTGCATTGCACAAAAGTGGCATTATGAAGACCTTATGACAAGGCTTTAATACTGGGAGGTATAAACCACAGTATCGTTCCTACAAGAGACTTGCAACGATGGCTTGGCCTTATGACCACTGACCAGTATGCAGATATTTACTTGATATATTGCCCTAATACATGTAGTATTAAAAATCATTCTTAATCAATGATGATAACACATGTGGATTCATTATGTGACACTGCTGGCGCTACTATCACCCCAGGGCCCCGTTGCAGAAAGAGATACACTCGATTGACAGTTACAATTAATTGCGAGTCAGATCATGTGTTCTAAATGCGCAAATCTGATTGAATGAAACGCACACATTTTCTGACTTACAATTAATTGTATCTTTCTGTAGCGGGGCCCTGATCATCCGGTACAATTCAAACCATTCAACAAGGGAATTCGCACCAACAAAAAAAAGGCAATATGTTTCTTTCAATTTAGAATACAAGGTTATAATGTGTACAGTGTACATACATATGTCGACTTTAAAGCCATCATGATTCACATGTTAAATTCATGTCTGTAGCATACCAGCTGGAATTCAAAAAGGTATTATTATTATTATATTATTTAAAATGTTCACTGCTTTATGTAATGCCACACTTTCATCTCCGAATTCTAAAGATAAGGACTAGAATGTGGCCGTTATAACCACTAAAACAAACATTATTTTGTTGTAAATTAAAAATAGTGAATTAATTCCTATTCATAATATCTCTCCTCATTCAATTTGTCATAAAACATTGATGTTATACTCACAAGATGGAATTGTTTACACATGGCTTTCCATAAAACATTGATGTTATATTCACAAGATGGAATTGTTTACACATGGCTTTCCATAAAACATTGATGTTATACTCACAAGATGGAAATGTTTACACATGGCTTTCCATAAAACACTGAAGTTATATTCACAAGATGGAAATGTTTACACATGGCTTTCCATAAAACATTGATGTTATACTTACAAGATGGACATGTTTACACATGGCCTTCCATAAAACATTGATGTTATACTTACAAGATGGACATGTTTACACATGGCCTTCCATAAAACATTGATGTTATACTCACAAGATGGACATGTTTACACATGGCCTTCCATAAAACATTGATGTTATACTCACAAGATGGAAATGTTTACACATGGCCTTCCATAAAACAGTGGTCTAACTAAACCCATGGTTAAAAATGGCATTTATGTGATGCAGTTAATCCATGGTTTTACTAAACCACCATTGTGAAATCTAGCCATTTTCACACACTATCTTTCATATCTCCATCCAACATGGCTGACGGAAACAAGGAAGTCTTCTTTGTGACTCGACACAAGCAATTAAGTCTCACATGAAGTGGAAAATAGAATTTCATTTGGTGGAAAAATATCCCAAATCATCTATTACATACAAACATGAACAAATTCAAGATAAACAAGGAATTTGTGATAACAGTACGGCAGAATAGTAGTAGTCATTCGCATTTCTTCACTTGGCTATAAAGAGCGTTCCAATCAACCTTCAGTAAAGGTGCCTGAAAAGGTAATGCCCAGTCAAAGTAGAAAGTTGGCACGTCAGTCGATTTTTGTCTATTATGTCTCCGGTCTGACATTTCATAGCAGGAAGGCCTTCCTAGCTGCGACTGCAACGTCATGTGATGCGCTCTATCCAGACATCGACTTGATCTTAACGATTTGACATGCACCTTCTTGGCCTATGTCTGCACTCCCTTCTCTTGACAATTAGGAACAGACCAACATTTTGCAGGAAGACCTCTAGTTTGCCACTGCAACATCAAACGTTGCGCACGGTCCAGACAGATAATTCAATTTTTTCGATATTGCAATTCCCTTATTTGACAATCTGGAATGATCTTTCACGAACAAGCGGCAATGTCTCTAGCTGCAACTGCAACTTCGTGCAATGCACTCGATCAAGACAACAATTTGATCCTCAAGATGCTACATATAAGTTTGTGTTATACATGTATGCACTCCTTCACTTTACAATAAGGAATGGTCTGACATTTAGTAGAAAAATATCAAGTTGCCACTGCAACTTCAAACATTGTGCTCTATCCCAACAGTAAAAACTAAAATTGTATCTATATTAGCTTTCCCTCCAAGTTCTCATTCTTTGTTGCCAATCCTTCAATTGATAGTTAGGAATGATTTGACACGATTCAGAAGGTCTCTAGCTTCCACTGTCACTTCCTGCTATGCCCCCGCAGTTCGGACATCAATTTCATCATTGCGATTTTACATTTTGCAATTTCATTTTGTATGTTCTCACTCCTTCCCTTGACAATGAGGAGCAGTCTGATATTTTTTTAAACACAGATCTCCAGATGCCACTGCAACTTTGTGCTTGATCCTGACATACATCAGAAGGTCTCTAGCTTCGACTGCAACTTCTTGTGATCCGCTCGATCAAGACAGCAATTCGATCTTCAAGATTCTGCATTCAAGTTCTTGTTTTCCGCACAGCACCCCTTCATTTGACAATAAGGGTCTGACATTTTCCACAAAGAATTTCAGTTGTCACTGCAAACGTTGTGCTTGATCCCACCAGATAAGATAATCTTATCTATATTAGCTTTCTCTCCCAGTTCTCATTCTATGTTCACACCCCTTCACTTGACAATTAGGAACGGTCGGACATTAAGCAGGAAGGTATCCAGTTGTGACTGGAACTTCATGCGATGCGCTCGATCCAGGCAGAGGGTCGAGTCGTTGGGAGTCAGCTGACTGAAGGCGGTTGCTAGGCGCTGGTAGCTGGCCGGATTCGGCTGGTTGCGCAAGATGTTGTTCACGAGCTCTGTGTACTTCTCCTGCATAGTAGGAAAGTAAACGCAAACCACATTGATATAAATGTCCACTTCAAAAATCAACAACCATTACAATAAGGAGTTCTTTTAAAACAAAAAATAGACATTTCATGCAGAGACCTTAAATGGCTATTTTGTAACCTCTTTGCATATACTTGTGTCGTTGCCTAGCAAAGATTTCATGCACACTCAAAAACATGCATGCACTTGTGTAATCACATCAAAAACAATTTTTATAAATTAGTTTCAGGTACTTGATAACTTAGAAACTGTATTTTTCTTTCTCAACCAACGATATCATCAAGGCTATACACCGGACAGAGCATCCCTACTAAACTAAACTGAATAAATATATAAATAAATAAATGAATAAATAAATAAATACAAACATATATTAAATTATACATATATAAATAAATGAATGTTTTAATAAATAAATAAATTAATTAATTAAAAGAATGAATGAATGAACTAACGAACGAATGAATGAATACATAAATAAATGAATATATAAAACTTAACAAACAAAAACTCACATGATGACTGCAGATCAAGGTGAAGAAGGCTCCTCCAGCAGAGGCCACAATGTCCATGTCAAAACTCTGACGAACAATGGTGTCAAATAAAACCTGGGGGAAAACAAAACAAATTCATTTTTGTTGACTCTTTTCTCCTATTTCAAGTTATCATAAGCCTCACTTTGATTATGTTATTCATTACTATCTAATTGCATGCATTCATACATGTACACATGGAAGAGGAATATCCTTCTGTCTTTTGTTTGTAGAGTACTTTTTTTTGGGGGGGGGGGGGGGTAGTCAAGGGTAGATGTCACAATTTCAACTACCCATTATTTCAGTTTATAGGATACATTAAAGTCGAGACGGATCAGACTAAAATTCAAACAAATTCGAGAGTAGATAGTATAGAAAAAAAAAACATGAATCAGAAAATACAAATCCCTGATCTCTAAGAGGAAAAATGTACCTTAAGGAAGTACTCCATTGCCCGGTCCAGCTGCGAGCCCGCCACCGCTTGGCGATTCTTGGCGCAGTGATCAGCCATGGAGGACAGCGCATCCAGGGTCATGCGGGACACATCGCTGCCAAACTCAGTCAGGCCGGCCTCGATGGAGGCCATAAGGTTCTTGAAAAGACTTGCGGGAAGGTTGACCAGACGCTCGGGGTAGAGCTCTCCGATGGATGTCACCAGACGGAAGTAGTCCTGGCAAAGGTTGGGGAACTGAGGAGACAAGGGAGAGAGTTATTGTATTAGTAAATCATCATAATTGCTGTTGTTGTCGTCATCACTAATGTAATCTTAATCATCATCTACATCAGCAGCATCTTTGTCATCATCATCATCAACATTATAATTATCATCAACAAAAGTATCTTCTTCATCAAAATCATCATTACCACCACCATCACAACCGTCATCACCATTGTTTTCCCCTGGTTTATTTTACGCGCGTGTGAACAGTGCCTTTTTTGCGGACAAGCATAGTGAATGAATTAGTGTAATGTTGTTAATAATGAACGAGCAGTGTTTCTTTTGTGTAACTAGGTAATGGACTAGAGCTCTCATAGGGCTTGGACAGTGATTCAATCATCTAGCAACACAGTACATTTGAAGAGTACTCATGCAGAAAAGAGATAGGAGGAAGGTTGAAATGTTTCTTTGTAATTGCTCACATGATTCATGTCAGGGATATATGGTAGCTAATGCGTAGAGGTGAAGGGACATGTTTGGCATCCCCATCCTTCAACTTGGGCGTGGTCTGAACACAACTACCATTATGTACATGTATATTAGCACTGGAAAGTGTTTCTTGCAACAGAATTGTGTACATTGAATGCAGTTTAAGAGATGGATTTGTGTAGGTGGCAGACCATCTTTTACCCACCGAGGTGAAGGGACATGTTTGGCATCCCCCACCCTCAGCTTGGGCGTGGTCTGTACACAGCTAACCTATATATTAGCACTGGGAAGTGGTACTTATTAAAGAATTTTTCTATGTTCACTTCATGCAGTTTTAAGTGATAGATTTTGGCCCAGTCAATGGAAGCCAAATGCCATGAGCTCACTCAGAGAGTGGAAAAACAAGACAGGCTGATCTTTGAGCTGCATCAAAAGCTTGATTCTACTGAGTATCAGAACACCATTCTGAAGTCAAAATCAGAGGGGCAGCAAAACCTCATCAAGAATCTTCCATCAGAGCTGAACAGCCAGGAACAATCTCTCCAGGAAGACACCACTACAACAGTCTGCAAGATTGCACAAGAGAAACTGCGCATCACTTTGTAGCCGAAAGACATTGACTGATGTCACCGCGTTCGAAGACGGAATCCACCTCCCCATCCAGGATCACGGCCCAAACCAGCGGCCATCATCGTGAAGCTGACAACCTATCAACATCGATAGTGTCAACCGAAAGAATCTGAAAGGGAGTGGAATAAGCATCTGTGAGGATTTAACAGATGCCAATTGCACTCTCTTCATCGCAAGATAGAGGTAGCATGGTCAATGGACAGACGGATCATCGTCTCGGTATTGTATTTATATTATTGCTATGTCTACTGCAATGCAACAGATAATAGGGATGTTTTGGTCTGTTTTATTTTGCTTACATAGATGATGGCTCTTGGGGTGGTGGTACACCGGAGCCCGAGTATAAAGACGGAGGATCTTCAAGCAAAGACAGATGCACCCCCTTCGCTCCACTAATCATCAAATAACCCTGCATAATTTATAAAGACTTCAAACATGAGAGGCAGTTCGCTAGGGGACATGATCGTCATGACATTGTATTTTGGTTGTCGTAGAATATAACGGTGAAGTACACGCTTACTTAATGTCAGAGTGACATATTGATGAAACACTTGCCTCAAAAATAACAGTTGACTTTACTAATGTGAAGTTAAACTAGATGTACTTGAAAGACAATTCATGATAAAACTGTTGGTAGACTTTTGAAATGACCTGTGACAAACTCGGGTCTTGTGAACATCGAGTATGAGTATAATGTGGATAGAGATACATGTATATGAAGTATTCATATTTAGTATGGTTTATATGTTGTGAACCACTATACACCTGTGTGTTACTAAAGTTGTTTGTTTTGATGCAAATGTGGAAGTCAAGTTTTGTTTTTCATCATCATTATCGCCATCATCATCATCAGACATCATCGTCATCACCATCACCATCACCATCACCATCACCATCACCATCACCATCGTCATCGTCATCGTCGTCATCGTCATCGTCATCACCATCATTATCGCCATCACCACCATCATCATCATCCTCCTCATCCTCATCATCATCATCCTCATCATCCTCATCATTTTTATCCACTGACCTTGAGCAGTTCATGATTGATGAGAGGTAGAAGAATGTTGAAGCCATACAGGACGACATCAGCTGCAGAGACATTGTTGACAGGGTTGGGTTCATCTGAAAATAAACAAGTAACATTTCTTAATAATACATGGGTTAAGACTATTTTTGGCGCACGATCTAGATGTACATGTATATATTATTTTCCCTTTGTTTTTCAGATGATATCTCTGTGAGGAGCTCTAGTATGACTGGTTTGACTGTACATTATATGGAACCTGCCTATAGAGACCTGTCTGCAGTGGTCACTATACACAGGTTTGACTGTACATGTATTTACCATCATTGAGGAAGTCTGTCATATCCTTAGACATGATCTCTGTGAGAAGCTACAATATGACTGGTTTGACTATACAATGTATGGAACCTGCCTATAGAGACCTGTCTGCAGTGGTCACTATACACAGGTTGACTGTACAATGTTATGGAACATGTCTACTCTAATGAGATCACCTGTCTACAGTGGCCATTCATTTCATTTAGGTGGTCACTATACACAGGTTTGACTGAACACGTATTTACCATCATTGAGAAAGTCTGTCATATCCTTCGAGATGATCTCCGTGAGCAGTTCGATCATGACGGAGATGTCGTGATACTGCTCTTCCTCGGCCAGGACATCCCTTCGCCGCTTCCCCAGATTGCACTGTTTGTAGGTCTCCAGCAGGGACAGCGACATCTCATACAACTTGAAGGAGTTTCTCTGGAATAATGGGAGAAGAAAATATCTTTGAATATATTATATCGCTCATTTAGTCTTGGTTTAAACTGATTTAGGGTTCAATCGTGATGGAGATGACATGCACTCCAGAACAGAGCTTATTATAAGGAGGTTCACTATATTAGGCAATAAGAACTCACCTTATTGAGATATGATAGCTGTTGCCGTCCCATCTCAAGAAACAACTCAAGCACAAGCTCTATGACTTCAGGACAGTTGTGGTAGGTTCTGACCAACGACACACACTCCAGAGCAATGGGCCACGTAAAGAGGAAGAGCTCATCGGCTGCATTGAAGCGGGTCCCCATGACGATGCCCCGGATGAGGCTCAGCAGCATGCAGAGGGTGGACTTGAAGGCCTCGTCCTGAGCCTTGCACGCAAACTCCTCCTGCTGGATCAGCCCCTTGAAGCGGTTCTGCACCGGAAGGAGAACCTGAAATGGAGGAGAAAAATAAATATTTTAGGCAGAGGAAATTGTTTTTAAACATGATTAACTCCTGCCTGATAAGCCTCTTCATCGATTTCTACAAAGAAAATAGAAGTAGTAAGGAGTGATGGCAGGTTGCAATAGAAAAACTTAACTCCTGCGAGATAAGCCTCTTCAACCACATTCTAAACAGAAAGAATAAGTAGTAGATGTAGGGAAATATAGGATACTGAATATATTTTACCAGATTATACAAGATATATTTAATACTTCAATAATCCAATAATCCTAAAGAACATAAGTCTTATAAATGAGAATCTATCCTGGTCTAGACTACATACCTCCTGTGTGAATCTGTCCTTGGTCTCTGCATTGTGAGCTAGGGACCCGGCCAGGACCACGGCCTTCATCAGATTTGACTTGATGTCCAGAGGCAGGAGATCCAGAGGAGGCGCACTCGCTGCGTGCTGCTTGGCTATCGCCCAGAAACTCTCACACTGCAGGGCTGGTATACACCTGTAAAAAAGAACAGTACAGAAAAGTTTCACAGAGTAACAGATTTGTTTTTATCTACAGTCAAATACGTCTATAAAGAAAACCCAAGGAAGATGGAAAAGGTAAACTACTTCCTAGCGAGTGAAGATCAATGGTCTTTACATCAAGTTTGACTGGATGAAGAAATAGCAGTAACATTGGTTATTGCATATAGGACAAAGAAACTGGATTCAACTCCCAAAATTACGAGGTGGATTCTTTCGAGCGTGTTAGAAAGATTCCACTCAGACAAATTTGGGAGTCTGAACCCAAACTGCAATGACCCAGACAGATCCCTCCGATAATAGACCGAACTGAAACATCTCCTCACTCAAGTTGTTGTTCTGGGTTTGGTTTGATGTCGATTTTGGTTTTGATCTGGTGTCGCGTTTGTGTTCCGTCTACTTGTGTTTCTCAATGCCAAATGTACACAGAATTGGGGCGCAGAACACAGGCCGATACGAGACCGAACATTTCTATTGAACCCTCAAAAACTTATATTCGATCGCCACCAAATCGTCACCACATAACCCTGAAGAAACATGACTTTGTAGATTTTGTGTCGTACTCGGTTCGGTTTGTCGGTGTGAGTAAGCCATACAGATTTTCTTTTAATCTCTCCTCTCTATAAGAGCTACCAGGAAATCCAGCGTCATTGGCCAGCTCAGGGAAATCAGAATTTACAGGCTTAGATTTAATAACAGGAATAAGGACTACAGAATTTGGGAGTCAAGTTTGTTGTTGGGGAGAAAGGAAGCATCATAAATTTGACTAAATGTGACACAAGTCCAAAAGGAACTATCATCTTACCTTTCTCTCCTCTCTACGAGCGCAACCAGGAAGTCCACGGTGTCGTTGGCTAGCTCATGCTCAGAGCTCCAGAAGGACAGATTGGACATACACTTGTCCAGTAGGAAGCTGGTCAGCCAGTGGCTACCCTCTGTGTCCTTGGCAAAACACACAGCGAGGGGTATGCTGATCTGAAATATGGATGGTACAAGGATGACAAACGCAAAGAAATTTATGACATGATTGATCTTAGTTGAGATTAGTGGAACACAAAGCACACTTGTCCAGTAGGAAGCTGGTCAGCCAGTGGCTACCCTCCGTGTCCTTGGCAAAACACACCGCTAGGGGGTAAGCTGATCTGAAATATGAAACGAGGATGACGATATGAAACTAACATCAGACATAAAGAAATCAAGTATATAGTGCTGGTATATCAACGTAATAGAATGGTTATGATCAAGGATGCTTTATGTATATAAAGCAGATGACAGTTTTGACATACACTTGTCCAGTATGAAGCTGGTTAGCCAATGGCTACCCCCTGTGTCCTTGGCAAAACACACCGCTAGGGGGTAAGCTGATCTGAAATATGGATGGTACAAGGACCCACCATGCTCATTTTCACCAAGCATAATACATATTTGTTTAATGCATAATGTCTCCCTTGTCTTACCTCATTATAATGTGACTCGTTGAGCATGAGGTAGGAGGAGAGCCATCTCCGTAGAAACCAGACGATCGTGCTTCCAACCTGAGGACTCCACATGTCGCCGAAACTCGCCTGCACGGCACGGCGCTCAATCTCTGACAGACGGAATACAGCTGCGGATAATCTGTCAGACAAGACATCAAACAAACAAAAATAATCAATCAATTTTTGTCATAAATATCTTTAAATCATACTGTTTCTTTCAAGATGAGAATTTAACCTTCTCGCTTCCAACTAAAGTACTACATAAGTCGCCGAAACCTGCCTGTACAGCACGACGCTCGATCTCTGACAGACAGAATACAGCTGCTGTGATAATCTGCCAAAAAAATAGACCGATCAGGTTATTACACAATTGACACAAATCTCTAATAACATAAAAGATGACAACCAAAGGATTGTGATTTCTATTTGACGACTCCACACGCTGCCAAAACTCGCCTGCCCAGCACAACGCTCGATCTATGACATACAGAATACTAGAAAATGGCCCAGTGATAGTGATAGTGAGAACTGAGAGTTATATTTTCAAACCGCTGTCAATAATCATAATACTAGGCTTCTACTTGGGAAAGAAACAATGTGCAATTTTCCCGATATTCTACACTAAGAATTGCTATACAATTGCTAATAATCATTATCACTGACACTACAGTTAACACATTAAGTAGGTACAGAGGTGTTCTAATCTAGTCGTCAAAGCTTCACTCTCAGCAGTTTTTTAAACCTACACTGGGTCTCTCGGATTGGTGACAATAACTGACGGTCCCACTCATACGGCATCATGATTGATTGAAAGCATCTATTACAAATCAATTATTAAACAACCAGAGTGTTCTTACCTAACTACTTTGTCAGCCTTTTCGTGACCTGGAATGGAGCTGGCGTCATCGTGTATTGAACCTAGAACCTTCAAGGTGACGTCAGGGTCCACATGCTGCTGTTCGTGCATGGAGTATTGTATAAGCTGCTTTGGAATGACGGGGGTCTCACCACGAAAATCATCTGCTAAAACATGACCTGCAGAAAGCAAACCCAAAAGTAAACCAGAGAAAGGGAGTGATTATATAGGAAATCCACCAAATGATTTATCTACCTTATCTACATCATTTTCATCACCTACATCATCTACATCATTGTCATCACCAGCTTAATTTCAACAATTCTTGAGTACAGTCCAGAATTATTTCACTTTAATACATTTAGGTCTATATACACCATACAAATATAGACTAATTTGTAATAAAGACCTATGTAATAATGTCGTCGTCGTCGTCGTCGTCGTCGTCGTCGTCGTCGTCGTCGTCGTCGTCGTCGTCGTCGTCGTCGTCGTCGTCGTCGTCGTCGTCGTCGTCGTCGTCGTCGTCGTCGTCATCGTCATCGTCATCGTCATCATCATCATCATCATCATCATCATCATCATCATCATCATCATCATCATCATCATCATCAGCAATACAAATTGGTTTGCTCAAAAGGAATTCATAACAGCCATTCCGTGTAACTAGGCACCCGGGGCTCAAAATTTTAAGTTCAACCAATCAAAACAAAAATTCATGTCTGGCTAGGTATATGTTCAAAGGGTTTAAATCTGAATTTTCACCTCCTTTCACCTTCTAACAACCGAGTTACATCTCCCAGAACAGAGATCAAATTTGCTACAAAAATTAGGCCTATTTTGTACTTTTTTTAATCACACTATATAAAGCATGTTCCATTATCTGTAGATACATGATTTTTTGTATTTACTATTATTTTACATCCATTTTACCATATCAAGTTGGTTTTTACATTTTTATGCGACCAGCTTGACAACATTTTAGATTGAAAACACCCTCGAAAAGTGTCACGCGAGTCACAAAAATATGTCCATATTTTAGATTGCTAAAAAAGTAGTAGATTGTATGAACTGCAGTTGATAAATAGTAAGGAGCTTAGGGTCCCCAATCATACCAGCAAAGAAGATTTCCATACGTAAACCCCTTCATTATGAAAAACACCAGAACAATAATGTCACGCGAGTCACGCTAAGGTTTCTTAGGGTTGTCACACGAGTCACACTATTTAAAGCATGTTCTTTTATCTGCAGATACATCATTTTTAGCTCATCCGGCCCGAAGGGCCCGATGAGCTTATGCCATGCCGTTGCGTCCGTCGTCCGTCCGTCCTTCCGTCCTTCCGTCCGTCCGTCCTTCCGTCCGTCCGTCCGTCCTTCCGTCCGTCCGTCCGTCCACAGTTTTCAAAATGCTTCTTCTTCGTTATTTTTCAACCGATTTTGATTCTGATTGTTTCATAAGATAGGGCTAGGAGGGGGATTTAAAACTTCTACACAGAATTTTGAAAATTTTCTCCATTAATTAATTATGGTAATTTATGCAAATTTATTCCAAAAATCACAAAAAATGCTTCTACTCCTTCATTTCTCGACCGATTTTGATTTGGTTTGCTTTATCTGGTAGAGCTAACTTTGGTACACTAAACTTCTACACAGAATGTTGAAATTTTTCTCCATTAATTAATTATGGTAATTTATGCAAATTTATTCAAAAAATCACAAAAAATGCTTCTTCTCCTTCATTTCTCGACCGATTTTGATTTGGTTTGCTTTATCTGGTAGAGCTAACTTTGGTACACTAAACTTCTACACAGAATTTTGAAATTTTTTTCCATTAATTAATTATGGTAATTTATGCAAATTTATTCCAAATATCACAAAAAATGCTTCTTCTCCTTCATTTCTCGACCGATTTTGATTTGGTTTGCTTTATCTGGTAGAGCTAACTTTGGTACACTAAACTTCTACACAGAATTTTGAAATTTTTCTCCATTAATTAATTATGGTAATTTATGCAAATTTATTCCAAAAATCACAAAAAATGCTTCTTCTCCTTCATTTCTCGACCGATTTTTATTTGGTTTGCTTTATCTGGTAGAGCTAACTTTGGTACACTAAACTTCTACACAGAATTTTGAAATTTTTCTCCATTAATTAATTATGGTAATTTTTTATTTATTTATTTATTTTTTTTAAATTTTTTATTTATTTATTTATTTTTATTTATTTTTATTTTATAAAAAAAAAAAAAAAATTTTGGTTATTTTGTTTACATTTTTAAATTTATTTATTATTATTTGTATTTATTTATTAATTTTTTTTTCCCCATGTCCCTTCTGGGGCGTCAAATTTATATTTTTTTTGCTCTAATTAAAAAAATTAAAAAAATTTATGTCCCTTCCAGGGCAGTTTTTGACCAGTTGAAAAGTGTACCACATGAAATTTGCGATATTTGATGTTGCGAGATGCCGGATGAGCGCTACGTCATTGACGTTCTGGTTTGTATCAAGTCTTATTTTACACCCATTTTACCATATCAAGTTGGTTTTTACATTTATATGTTACCAGCTTGACAATATTTCAGATTGGAAAACACCTTCAAAATGTTTCACGCGAGTCACAAAAATATGTCCATATTTTGAATTGCTTCAAAAGTAGTAGATTGTATGAATTGTAATTAATAACTTTTGAGGATCTTAGGGTCCTCAATCGTACCAGCAAAGAAGATTTCCATATGTAAACCCCTTCATTATGAAAAATGCCAGAACAAAGTCATGCTAAGATTTGTAGGGTTGTCACGCGAGTCACATTTTACAAGTTTGTGAAAATAAGAGAATTTGTTTGAAAAAAATGAACTCTGCCGTTAAAATATTTTATGTAAATTATTCTAATTATCACATTGAAGGTAAATGTTATTATTTGATAAATAAAGAGATACAATACATACAATAAGTAATCTATATTTTATCTGGAATGTCAACTTCTGTTGGGCTAAGCTGATTTAACTCTAAAGTGATGTAATTTGCTCAAAGAAAACAAAACAGTTGATAATTGTTTTATTATTACAGACAGGCCAGTTTTTCAATTCAATAAACATGTATTTGTTTCCGTCTTGGGTCTGTCAGTCATAGCGCTCAATATTGTTATGATATTACTATCCTAACGTGTATTATGCAGCTCTCAAAATGTGTATTTGCCATTCAATATCAGACGATATAACCCTTCCATGGAGCTGATATTCAATCCAGCGTGGAAGTGCGCAAATTCATACGCGCGTTTATTAATGACGTATGAATGGCTCTGCGCGTGCGTAATTGTGACGTGTGAATACATAAATCGCTGCGCACCTACGTATAGTACGCGCAAATGGCCCTTCGTGGGTTGAAAATGTTTAATCAGTAATTTGAGATTCAATACATTGGTCTTCTTCACTGAACAAGACGGAGTAACATGTATGTTTTTGTTTATTTATGTTTTGCTCTGGATAGTGTAAAATGATAATAATATTGACTGGCTTGTTCTTTCGTGATATACCACTCAAGGCCAGTCAATATTATGTAAATATCAGACATCACAATGATAAATAAGACAGAAAAGGATTATATATGAACATTATTTGTAAGAAGAATTAGAGACTCTTAGTGCATCAAAGGGACTTTCAAGTTTCAAGAAGAACTTATGGACACAAATCCAAAAATTCAAGTAAACCTAAGGGAAAGTTTTACTTTGATTTTAAAGTAGTTAAATAAGAAAGAAAAAGAAAATTAGCTGCAAAAGAAAGACTAATTTCCAGAACTATTAATTTAATGGGGGAAAAAAGAAGAAAAGTTCCAAGAGCTCGCATCGGAGCTTGGATTAAATAATGTGTTCATTTTAAAGATGTATGTGATGTAACTGACCATAAATGATATGTTATGTTAACAATTTGGCTCATTTTACTTTATAAAATCATGATAATTGGTTCAACTTTTAGTCCGAAATGACACTTGTCACGCGAGTCACAATCATGTGTCACGCGAGTCACATTTTCAAATGGCGATTGACATGAAACAAAAAGTCAAGGGATAATAGAATTTGGTCTTATTATTGCCTAATGTCTCAAAATGAACTCCAGAAAATTTGGTGTAAATGGGACAAGTACTTTCATACGAAAATCCAGTCAAGTACAGTAAGGTCAGAAACCTTCAATAGTATGGCGTCACGCGAGTCACAACAGAAAAAACGACATATCTCCAACAAGAATGACTTAAAATCAACGATTTCTTTTTAACAATGTGTATGGTCAATACGTTGATTGAAATATGTAAAAATAACAGATCTGCAAATTAAAGTTTTGAAGTACTTCACCTTAACAAGGGTTGAATTTTGTATAAATGTCACGCGAGTCACAATGGAATGGCTGATAAGTTGATTTAATCATCCAATTATAATATTTGTTTAAATGTCAAATGAGCAGTGTCGTAAGTGTCAACAACATATTAATCATGACAACCTAGTATGTAATGGAACTAACCTGTAATAAGTGTTAACCAATGTATATCCTCATAGAGTTGGTGCAACCCCTTGGTGTTGAGGTCTACATTGTGGTGCTGCTGCTGCTGCTGCTGCCTTTGCAGATAGGACTGTAATGCATGTGCTCGGTCTTCTAGAAACCTGAAGGGAAACAAATTAAAAATTAATAGTAAATATATAATCCATTGCGGATATAGTATCGGAAATAATATCGCTAATGATATTCGCTTGTCTCGCAATGTAAAACTAGGAATCTAAACGATCACGACGTTTCGTATGCTACTGCAATACTTTGTCAAATGATAATATCGAATGTAGACACTCGGCTTTTATGCTCAACCGTGGCTCCAAACATCACAATCTCGCATGAGCGATTGCGTTCCTGATAGGTCAACAACGGAACCCGATGATTGGCCGGTGCACACGGGCAAACAACCAATCAACGGAACACTGGATCGGCCCGCCTAACGAAACAGCGTACGATACGTCGCCACGACACTACCCCGAACAACCGGCCCACAACGGTTGATGCCAAACCCACGGCAGAACCCCCCTAGCCACCTTCTCGCTACAACGCTCATATCTACGTATCAATTTCAGGGCAGGGTGCCCGTATGTTCAATCAATAATAGTAAATATATAATCCATTGCGGATATAGTATCGGAAATAATATCGCTAATGATATTCGCTTGTCTCGCAATGTAAAACTAGGAATCTAAACGATCACGACGTTTCGTATGCTACTGCAATACTTTGTCAAATGATAATATCGAATGTAGACACTCGGCTTTTATGCTCAACCGTGGCTCCAAACATCACAATCTCGCATGAGCGATTGCGTTCCTGATAGGTCAACAACGGTCAACAACGTTGTTGACCTATCAGGAACGCAATCGCTCATGCGAGATTGTGATGTTTGGAGCCACGGTTGAGCATAAAAGCCGAGTGTCTACATTCGATATTATCATTTGACAAAGTATTGCAGTAGCATACGAAACGTCGTGATCGTTTAGATTCCTAGTTTTACATTGCGAGACAAGCGAATATCATTAGCGATATTATTTCCGATACTATATCCGCAATGGATTATATATTTACTATTATTGATTGAACATACGGGCACCCTGCCCTGAAATTGATACGTAGATATGAGCGTTGTAGCGAGAAGGTGGCTAGGGGGGTTCTGCCGTGGGTTTGGCATCAACCGTTGTGGGCCGGTTGTTCGGGGTAGTGTCGTGGCGACGTATCGTACGCTGTTTCGTTAGGCGGGCCGATCCAGTGTTCCGTTGATTGGTTGTTTGCCCGTGTGCACCGGCCAATCATCGGGTTCCGTTGTTGACCTATCAGGAACGCAATCGCTCATGCGAGATTGTGATGTTTGGAGCCACGGTTGAGCATAAAAGCCGAGTGTCTACATTCGATATTATCATTTGACAAAGTATTGCAGTAGCATACGAAACGTCGTGATCGTTTAGATTCCTAGTTTTACATTGCGAGACAAGCGAATATCATTAGCGATATTATTTCCGAAATTAAAAATTGTTGTCAAATGCGGTCATGACATTGCATTTCTTCAAACAAAAATTGGAAACCTAAATACTTACTAAAAAATATTGTAAAATAAAGCTGTGACTAGATTCTTTGTATGTTTGTAGTAACAACATAACATCTGACAATCGATTCAATATTACACCAATATTACACCTTACTAAAATTAAATCATTTTGTGAGAGTAAAATTTTACAAATAGATTCATTCAATAAGTATATAAATTTAACCCCAACTAATGGTTTCATATTATGAAGGTTTATTACTAAGAAGATTATCCATTAGTTTTCCTGAAATTGCGAAATGGGTAAATTAATAGCTGGGTATTGAAAATAAATTGTTGAGGGTGTATTTCATACCAAGGAAAATATTTGCAAATATGCACAATAATAGCCATTATTTTTTTTTTTTTTTACTTTTTTTTATTTTGATGTCAAATTGATCAGTTATATCTGTTGAATGTTCTGTAAAGATTTGAGTAAAAAATAATGCCTACAAGTACTCCAAAATCCATTTCAAAGTCACATTTATCTCATATTCTAATGACCTTTTTGTACAGTAAAGTATAGCATATTAGAGTACTAATTAAAACAGTAATCTCCTTTTAATTGTATTAATTGATGTATATTCAGATGTTTTGCTGCATATATTATCTTCCATTAATGAACTAAATTAATTAATTTTTTTTTAAATTGTCAAAATTGCCTCATTGGGTGTTGTTTACCATTCGGAACGTATTTGACGCGATTCAAAATGTAATTCTTTTTATTTTCTTTGTTTTCTCAAAATGGGGATTTTAGGTGAATGGGCGTGATGATTTTTGTAATTGAGAGAGAATTGCATGATGAATTGTCTTGAAATTTGGTGTGCTGCCTTGTGAATGTGTATTCTATAACTTGTATGGTTTTGTTTTTGACAAAAATGTTTAAACTTTGAAAAATTAGTCCATGAATATATAATTAGCTAAGCCAAAATTTGATTGGCCAATAAAACAATCATTAAAAAAAATATATATATATTAAAAAAAACTAAACCATAGAAAGTAATTGTATTGAGCCCCAGAATGCATATGGCAAGTTTGAAGGAAATTGAATGGTTACTTTGAACAGGAGAACCATAATCGTTTTTTCTTATGTTTTTCTTTGTATGCAAATTAGCTGTGGGTGTCATATTACATATTTTTGAAAAAAGACTTCTCTTTGCATATATAATCAATACATGACATTGCATTTACACTGAAATTCAACAGGAAGCCAAAAAACAACATTTAGTGATGATTTTTTATAGACTGTATGTCCCCCCTTAATATAAAAAAAATCTAATTTAAGAGACACTGCAACAGGGTAATTGTTTATTTGTTAGTGAAGAACCTCACAAGGCGAAACAGCCTGCATAACCGAGATATATCCTAGACCTGTATTACCGGTGATTGTTTATTTGTACGCGTACCACCCAATGTACTTACTTGATTAGTATTGGTATACTATGTTGGGGCGTTGCTCGGCCCATGGCGGCAACGCTGATGAGTTGATCACAGAACAAATCTCTGTCGTCCTCCTCCACTTCATTGATCTCCTCCTCATCATCGTCATCATCGTCACCACCACCTTCTCCATTCTGCTGTAATGCAAACAAACATCAAACAAATAAAGTAAGGAAACAAACATCCAACAAATAAAAAATAAGCTTACAAATTAACCCTTTTAGTACTTGGAGGTCTCCTTATTTTTTTGGGGTATACATATTCAACATTTTTGAAATAATTAAGCAATATAAATCCCTCAGAGAGGAACATTCCGTTATGTTCCCTCCACTGTCAATTAACATCTAATTACTTTTATTATCAATATATATATGGAAAAGGGAATATCTGACAAGTTTCAAGTTTATTTGTTATTTCCAAACAGTTAAAAAAAATTGATTTCAATTGACTATTTATAATATTTTTAAAACAACCAAATGTTATTTAGTGTTGCTACAGGTGTATTTAACTCAATGGCCTTTACAGTATTCCAATGTTACTTTTAATTCAGAGGTTTGATTTTGAAATTATAAGTTGGGGGTGGGGGCAAGCAATGAACGGAATCAATCTAACCTGGTCTCTTGTTCCGTCTGGCGCCCCCAAGTGGCTCTGGAGGTAGCAGTTGAAGATCTGGATGGAGTGGCTGCAGAAGTATGCAGGCGGGAAGTGGTCAGCCTCTCTAAGCAGTGATGTCCAGCATTCAAGCAGCTGGTCAAATGCTTCCATATACTGCTGGTCATCTTGATGCAACTGTTAATGAAAAATGTAATCATGATTTTTAAAAAGCTGCATGAACAAATAATAATGTTTTGTATTATAAGAGCGCAGGAGGGAAAGTGGTCAATTTCTCTAAGCAGTAAAGTCCAGCATTCAAGCAGCTGGTCAAATGCCTCCATAAACTGCTGGTCATCTTGATGCAACTGTTTATGAAATAAAAGATAAAACTCCAAGTAGAATAATAATTCTACTAATAGTTACAACAATGAGGAAATGTAAGGTAAAAAATAGAAGATTGTGACTGTGAGAAAATAAAATTTCTGATTTTAAAAATATGATTATGATTTATATTTGAACAAAGCCTTCTTTATCATCTTCTCTTTTTTTTTGATATACTAAACATATTCTAGAGGCAAGAGCAAAGTTCTACAAGAAAAGAACTCAGGACAAAAGCTAAGCTCTCCAGGGTTATTATTTGCAGACAAGAAATCGGTCTCAAGCCACGGGAGTGAAACAGGCTGGCCAGTCAACGATTTGATCATTTATATCATACATGTACTAGCTACTTAGTACTAACAAAGACAACAAGAACAAAACAACAACAATAATACAACTTCCATTACTACTAACAATGCTGATGATGATAACATAAAAACGGTTACAGTCCGTTATTCCGAAGGTTCGTTATTCCGAAGGTTCGTTGATCCGAAAATAAAATCGGGTTCGTTATTCCGAAGGTTCGTTATTCCGAAGGTTCGTTGATCCGAAAATAAAATCGGGTTCGTTATTCCGAAAATTAACTCTGCTTGTTATAATACTATAGTTTGTGTTTTGTTTATTTAATTTACAGCCTGCATTAAGCATACCCCTCCCCCTTTCCCTCCCTTGGCCAGACCAATCAAACATTTAAGTTTATTTTAACTCTTTATATGAAATTATAGCATTATAACAAACCCAAATTCATTTTCGGATTAACGAACCCGATTTCATTTTAGGAATAGCGAACCTTCGGAATAACGAACCTTCGGAATAACGGACCTTCGGAATAACGAACCTTCGGAATAACGAACCTTCGGAATAACGAACCCGATTTCATTTTAGGAATAGCGAACCTTCGGAATAACGAATCTTCGGAATAACGAACCTTCGGAATAACGAACCTTCGGAATAACGAACCTTCGGAATAATGCAACAAATGTTTGGATTAACGAACCCTATTTCATTTTCGGATTAACGAACACTCAGGTATATGAAATTTGCGTGTTCGGAATAACGAACCGCACCCCATAAAAACAACAAAAAGAAAGTGTATACAATGTACATTCTAGATGTTGCTTGTAAGTATCGGCTTCCATGGTGGTGTAGATAATATGTCCGGTTTGCGGTTGCACCATGTGAGAGAGGAGGATTGGAGAGTTCTGAGAAAGACTGTTGGTATTCCGTATAAACCCCCAAAATAAGAACAAAATGACAGCAATACCACTCCTATTAATAAGAACATTATGAGAACAATAAGATCAAAACAACAAAAACAAAGAGTATACAATGAAGAGTACATCAATGCAGCCCCGACAATACGAACAAAACAGCAGTACTACCATTGTTACAACTTACAACTTACATTTACAACACTGATGACAATAATAACATCAAAACAAAAACAAAAACAACGTGACCCCAATTTCTATTCGCCTTAACCTTGGCTTTCAATGGGAGTAGGAAGACAAGAGTATCAATTTGTGAGGGCAGTAATGGAGGGGTGGAAAGATGGTAACACATGGATAGGTCGAGTCCATACAAGACTGCAATGGAGTATTTGAGGTCAGTCAGAAAATGAAGAGATACATACTACAATAATGGGCATAAATATGATCAGGGCCCCTTTGCAGAAAGAGATGCAATCAATTGTAAGGGTTGCAATTAATTGCAAGTCAGAAAATATACTCATTTGAACCAATCAGATGTGCGCATTTAGTGACAGTCACACAAACGTTAGGGGGGTTAGTTTATTTTGACCAATACTGTATATTGTAACTTTACAATCAAATTCATCTCTTTCTGCAACGGGGCCCTGGAGTTTGCGTTTCATGGTGGAAAGAGAGGGGGGCGGGGCATATCAACACGCACCCCTTTTAATGAAATGATCCCCAAACCAAAACTACACCCTTGTCTACAATCATAATTCCAATCTTGAAGTACAACCATCTTGACTTTCAAGACGGATAGGATGACATTAATGATCTGGAAAGGAGAGTGAGGCAATAGTGGATGGGGGATGGTATCAAGGGTTTGAATTGAGCCTGGTTTAATATCAAAGCTTCAAAGGGTGCTACCGCCGCTACAGGCTAATTAACACCCGACCAGGTACCTATACTCCTGGGTAGAGAGCTGTAATGTAGATTAAATGTTTTGCTAAAGGACACAAAAGCCGAGGGATTGATCGGTTTGCGAACAAGGAACCCACGATTTGAAGTCAAGAGCTTATCCAATCGTGCCACAACATCTCCGCATGAGACTGCAGTTTGAGCCTTTGTAATATGGATTATAAAGAGATTCACTTTTACCCTTTCCTTTCCTTTCCTTTTCAAATTCAATTCAATTCAATTCATTCCATTCCATTTCGTTTCGTTTCATTTCATTTCATTCCATTTCTTTTCACCCTTGTTCTAGAACTGTTACTATCTCCACATAACTCTCATCTCAAGTAACTTACTAGCATCTAGACTTTCAGGAGTGGATGGGTGACATCAGTTATCTGTGAGGAGGGTTATAATCAATAATGGATGGGGGATGGGATGGGAGAGCAGATGTCAGCCAGCTTTGAATGATGTCATTCCAGGTTCTACACATGTGCAACCCCCCCCCCCCCCCCCCCTCCCTCCTCCCCGGCATATACATGTATGGATGGGAGCAAGGATTTGAGTTGGATCAGTTGAGTTTGGGGTTATCAAGGCTGCATCATTAGGCCATGAAAAATAAATTGTTGGATTGGCGTTTTTTTCCTTCTTTTTTTCCAATTGCGATATATGTGTTATGTGTGTGTTATATGTGTGTTTTTGTGTATTTGTACGAATCCTGCACACAAAAAAAAACACCCTACCTACCTACCCTAATTTTTGGTTGCCCGTACTCCAATCCAACAAAAAAAAATTTGGCCTTAGTTCAATGAGCCACTAAAAATGGCCCATAAAGAGATCCTCATTTTCTAGAACTTCTCAGATCTTCACATAACTCCAATCACGAATAACTAGCCTCTTGACTTTCAGGAGGGGGTGGGTGACATCAGTTTTCTGTGTCGGGGGGGGGGGGGGGATTATAATCAATACTAGATTGAGGGTGGGGGACGGGCGAGGGGATAGGGGAGCAGATGTCAGCCTGTCTTGAATGATGTCATTCTAAGGCCTACACATGTGCATCCCCCGCATATATATATTTTCTATTTAGCTTGACCTCATATTTAAAGACATACTTGGGAACTAGTTCTTTGTGATAAATGGTTTGTGGTTTTTGTTCCATTAATTATGTGTAAAGTAAATATAATTTGGCTTTCAAAATGTGTGAGTTTGCCACCGAATTTCCCTCATATTTGTGTAATTTAAAAGAGTAAACTGTTTTATATAGCAAACGAGGCGTAAGTGTGAAATAATTCACAGATAGGGATGGATGTATACATTTAAAGCAACATTCCCGGTCAATCTGTTTTACAAGGTCAGGGTTTTCTTTGGCAGAAACGAGCTTGGCTTTTAAATATTTTCCACAGTAGATGATGGATAAATGTTTGCTCAAAATCACTCTTCTTATGACATTGTGGCCTGAGGGGTCCTTCTTGTCTTTTTATAGCTCGTTGCATCATGAGTGAGTTTGAGAGTGAGAGAGAGTTTGTGTGCATGTTTAGATGTTGTTGGGTGAAAGCAAGAAGGGTGTTATATCAATTGTTTTCATAAATTGAGTTCCTATTGAGTTCGAATACAATCTTGTAGATCAGAGCCCATGCTATATTTATGTGATGCCAAATTTTCAGGTAATAATTATCTATAATATTTAACAAAAATAAAAGAGAGCTAAATTGGGTTTCTACTAGGCTCTCAAACTTTAAACATGATTATCTCCGATGGACAAAAAGCGACTAAGCGACTTTCTCCTTCTCAACAGACGATATCTAAAAGGGTTCAGGGGGGCCTGCGGCATCCAAACTATTCTGCCAGTTGTAGGTTTCACTCACTCATCGGCTGCGTCTCTATACTACACCAGCTCTAATTGCAGGAGATGATGCGTTTCCATGATGTGGGGAAGTTGGGACCCGGGATGAGCAGTCTTGTAGGAAAAGGTCATATCATTGCTTTGGTGAGCAGCAGAAGGACTTTGACTATTATAAACTTTGTTCCATAACTGACTAGACCATGGTACCATGCAATGAAACCAGTGTTGGCTTAGTGGTTAGAGTATCCGTCTCATGCATGGACGGTTCTGGGTTCTATCCCAACTCTATAGCTCTAATTGCAGGAGACGATGTGTTTCCATGATGTTGGGAAGTTGTGACCCAGGATGAGAAGTCCTGTAGGAAAGGTCATATCATCAGTTGGGTGAGCAGCAGAAAGACTTTATAAACAAACTTTGTTCTAATTGACTAGACCATCTAGGTACCATACAATACAACCAGGGTTGGCTTAGTGGTTAGGGTGTCTGTCTAATGCCAGAAGGTCCTGGGTTCAATCTCTACTCATTAGCTCTAGTTGCATGAGATGATGTGTTTCCATGACGTTGGGAAGATGGGACCCGGGATGAGCAGTTTTGTAGGAAAGGTCATATAATCACCTGGGTGAGCAGCAGAGAGACTTTATAAAAGATAATTACAAACTTTGTTCTAGTTGACTAAACTATTTAGGTGCCATGCAATGAAACCAGGGGTGGCTTAGTGGCGAGAGCATCCATTTCATGCCTAGAGGGTCCTGGGTTCGGTCATCGATTCCTACTCTATAGCTTTAATTGTAGATGTTTTTCCATGATGTTGGGACCCAGGATGAGCAGTCTTGTAGGAAAGGTCATATCATCACCAGGGTGAGCAGCAGAAAGACTTTATACAAGATAATTACAAACTTCTTTACTAGACAATTTACTAGACAATCCAGGTACCATGCAATTAAACTGGGCACGGTGGCTTCACAGTTAGAACTAATATGAACTTTATGGCTAAATCAAATGTCTTTAGAACAGAAAATGTTGCTTGTGAAAACCGAGATCAAAAAAAAAAAATTCTTCTTCAAAATTTGATGGGTACAACAATTTGTCCCTCAAGGGTACAGGAGATCATGATCTTCTAGAAATGTCTATAATTAGCTCCAATATAACCGTATATTTCTTACATGATGACTCTCTCGATCTCTCTCTATAAATTCTTATCACCTTGGAAATGTTTGGTTTTCTACTTCTGCTATACCATCATTAGCAAAAGTTTAAGACCACCTGGGAATTTGTGGGTATTACAATAATTTGGACTGCATTCTTTTGTCTTATTGAATGATTACATAACATGTTTACTACAGTGGTCAGTAGCAAAATAGTAATGGTCAGCGATAAAATTAATATTTTTTATTTCAGGGGCTCCATTTTCGGGGGCTCCATTTTCGGGGGCTACTTTTCCGATTTTCGGGAGCTACAAATTTCCAGGCTCTTTTTCGAATTTCAGGGGCTAATAATAAGCTATAATGCTGTAAGTGATCATTCATAAACATTTGATAACAATCCAAACAGAAAAATCCCACAAAAAAATCTCGAAAATCCAAAAAAAAAAAAAAAAAAATTTGGGGGCGAATTTTTTGTTCCGGGGGCGAATTCGACCCACCGCCCCCATGTATTTTTTTGCTGGTAATGGTATTAGCCCAGCAGTTCAAGTGTGATACAAAGGTTATGCGTTAAAAATAAAAGTATGTCTGAAAAATGAATATGTTTAACTTTGTTGTGTTTTTTATTTATTGCATTTTGGAAGGGTGGTCTTAAAGGGGAATTCCACCCCAGAAATGTGATGTTTGCTATAAAATGAAGTGAATATGAAGAATCATGATCGAAAATCTGAGCCAAAACGGTAGAGCAATAAAAAAGTTATGACAGGATGAACTTTGCTCCGATTTTTAGTATCGTTCGCATTTGCTATCGATCGTGACGTCACTTGCGAGCTGCAGCCATTTTGACTTCTACATGGAAATATTACAAAATTTAAATTTTCTTAATAACAAAGCAAATTTATGAGCTTACAAATTCCAAAGAGGTTGGCCCATCGATATTCTTCTATGAATTCGTGAAAACAAGCAGAGAAAAATTAATTTTTAGTAACGAAAATGAGAAATAAGTGTATTTTCATGTACTAAAGCCATGGCGAGTTGCTCGTCAATGATGTTGCATATGGCGGCAATTTTGAAACGATCGCTCATTACTACATGATGTTCAAATAGGTATAACTCCCGTGTTTCTTGTCTGATTTTGATCAAATTTTCACCAATTATGCCTCTTATTCAAATAACGAATGGTTTTATTAGGCCCGGAATACCCCTTTAAACTTTTGATAATGATGGTACATACCCTTCAATACATCCCGATTGAAGCTTACTTCCCTTGTTCCTGACAATTCATCCATACAATTTCTGTTTATTTGTTTGTACAAATTTGTGTTATTCATTTCAATTTAATTAGTAGTAAATGACAGTGTTAGTGTTAGTGTTAGTGGTGCACAAAATGACCAGCATTCTACCGTCAAACCCCATCTCTGCTACTTTAGAAAGTCCAACAAAATATAAAGAATATAAAAGGGAAAACAAGAAATAAAGTAAATAAAAGTTGATTTACTTTATTTCAACTGATATGAAGGGCTTTAAACCATTAAATAACAAAACAACATCTATAATCTGAATAATTCAGTTCCAAAGTGTGTCTGCGCGGCCTCTTTGAACAGTGAACAGCATCAACACTTTTTTCAGGACTTGTTAATTTAGGACTCGCTCCCCAAAAAATAGGGCTGGGGTCTAGATACACAAATGAAACTTATAAATACCAAAAACAAAAGTATGGTATTGAATGGGTTAAAGGGGTTTTTATTGACCTTTTATCAAAAGGGCACTGACCAATTAAATGAATTAAGTTATTTAACTACTTCCAGTACTACAGTATACGAAAGCCTCATCACTCAATACTAATGCTTGGAAGCCAAGGTTATGGTGTGTGTTGTACTGGGGCCTGTTTTTTTTTTCACCACAAATTTGACTGTTGTTTTATTAGCTTTCAATTGGAGGAATTTAGGAGAAACTTCAAATTCTTCTCAATAAATAATAGAAGTTTGTGGGGTAACATTTAAAGGCGCTCTTCTGTTTAATGGGGTAGGATTTGACCAAACATTTCACATATTACGAGGACAAATTTTCTCCACTTATTCTGGAGTCGACATCAGGTACTCGTGTTAAAGAGGTACACAATCCTCTGCAAAAGCCTACCCAATTAAACATACAATACTGTATCTTGATCCACCATAACTTCACAATTGGCACCTTTAAAAAATATAAAATAAAATATTGTACAGATGTATCATACCTACATGAATGGACATTGCTTGCTGACCAAGGCTAGAATTGTATACATGTCATCCATAAAATGTTTCAATGAACGGTTATTTTAAAAACCCTTACTGCAAGGGCGGAATGTGATGTTAATGGAACTGTGTGTAAACATGACATGTTGGTCAGAGATTTATAACATTTATAACGGACCTATCTATAGATGGGTGGTGCGACATCGACATTGTTGTCATAGGTTAGCAAGGAGCTTCTTGGTCATAGTAAAATAATTCTTCATAACCAAACTTCGATAAAATGCAATACCCCAGAACGTTGGTACATTTTTTTAAATGCCAAAACATTATTCATAAAAGGCAAAAGAACACTAGATGTATCGGTTAACGACAACTGTTTTTGGCACAGGTTTAATACCATGTTTTAGTATTGGATTTTACATAATATATGACAAGGCAATTTCATTTAAAGGGGTACTCCTATTCAGGGATAGAATTAAACCACACATGTATTATCTTTTCCTTTAAAGGGATTTTTCTCCACTTAATCAGGTACCCCTGTTCTGCAAAAGCATATCCAATTAAACAAAACCCATTGTATTGGAAGTACAGTCTACATCACTAAAGTACTATAGAGTAATCTACTAGTACACAAAGTTCCCTTACATTCATAATGGCCCGGTCAGATATCAACGGATAGCGGAAACGAATGCCCAACAAATAGAAAATTTGCGAAATGAAATTATCCGGTGATGAAAGTCGTCTCCATTGCTTTATGTACAAAACATAGAACAACGTACATCACCGGACAAGGAACGGACAAGAAACGCATACGAACGGAGATGAACGGATGGAAAATTTAGCTCTCCGTTTGACGTCCGTTTACGCAATCCGTTGATATGTGACCGGGCTATAAGCAGCGAGTTGAAACCATGCACTGATACAGTCTGCTTGCAAGCTCTAATCAAGTTGGCTCATCAATGGGATCAAATATCCGCCATTGAAAGAGGATTCCTGTCAGGATTAGCAATCAAACGCCGGCAAGCACGTCTGTTTGTCACATTGAATCATGGATGTGTGTCATCTCAGTAATGCCAGATAGAAAGCTGACCCATCTCTTGGACCAATTTATCATGACAGAGATACTAGCTACCGTATTTGCTGGTGTATTAACCGCACCTTTTTTCAACAAAAAAATTTCAAAAATGGGGGTGCGGTTAATACACGGGTGCGGTTTATAGCGTATTAACCACACTTTTTTCAAAAAAACTTGCAAAAAAAGGGGGGTGCGGTTAATACACATGTGCGGTTTATACACCGGCAAATACGGTAGTGCTCTAGTCTAGATAGATAGTATTTTAGTTACTCCCCACAACAGTTAACCTGCCAAAGGATGCAGGTTTTTCTGCATGAAAAACAACATTCTAAAATTTGTTTTGCACTAAACTCTATGCAAATTTACAGGGGCTCTTCAATTATTTTTTATTTTTTAACTTTTTTGTTGGGGGGGGGGGGGGGGGGTGGGGGGAGGCTCTTTTTGGCATTTCTGGGGGAGTTCACCCTGAGCCCCCATGACATGTATTTGTTCACTGTTGGACAGGACATACTTGAATAGCTCTTGGCAGCTTAGAACAAAGTATCTTGCTAGTTTCCAAAAAAGAAACATTCGTGCCAATCAGCACATTTGGGACACCAACAAAGAGATCAGCTCAGCTCTCAATGCACACAGAGCTTTAATGGCTGCTACTGTGCTAGTAAAGTTATACTTTGTGTATTTAGTGTCCCTATCTCTTGATGTTTTCATCTAGGAATAAATTACTTGGACCTTCCCACATAAACATGAAGTTAGTAGATGATAACCAAGCTAACATGATGGTAATAACTTGGGGGAAAAGCTTCCTGATGAAGCAATGTTGAAGATATAGCTGTTGCTTATATGTGATGACACTTGGCCTTGTGTACATGGGGATGGTTGGACTAAGAGGTTGATGTCTCCATCCTTTAATAACCCTTCGCATGCCGGATGTACTGTAAGCAATGCTATAAACTATCATCTTTGCCTTGGGGCCCAGACAGGCAAGTAAAAACAAGATTGTTCCAATTCTAGTGTCCTCAAACAAAGAAAAGCATCAATAATTATTTCATATTTGGTTGTCCATTTGGGCCAGTGGCATGAAGCATCAATGACATTTAGTGGCCCAAAGCTAATTTTTACTAGTGGCCCTGGGTCAGTGGGCCTGTGCTAATTTACCCCAAAACTAACATTATGGCAATAACTTGGGGAAAAGCTTCTCAATAAAGGGATGTTAAGATCGAATTGATTTGAATTGAATTGAAAAGAGATAGATGTTACAAATATGTGATGACTTTTGGCTTTGTGTACATGGGGAAGGATAATTAAAACTAAAATGAGGTACCCGGGAGTTGAGAAAGTACGCAATATCATTGTGTGGGTTTGAAATGTACCGGATGACCATGGGTAGTAATAATAATTTAAAGCGCAGTAGAGTATTTATTTATAGTAGATGCGCTATATAAATGTTCGTATTATTATTATTATTACCCACCTACATGTATACTCTAGGATAGACAGCAGCAAGTAAATTCTGTGAGTGTGACATTAGTAAACTTTCAATGTCGAACCCTAATGATTGAAAGCCAAGCACTCACCCAATGGTGCAACAGCCCCTACACCGTCTTTGTCCCTCTTAAATTTTTTAATAAATTAAAATTATCAACGAAAATTGGGCTTAAGTATATAATTGTTAATTACATTCAGTAATTAATACAGTACTCATCCTTACATGTAGGTAGCTAATGTAAAAGGGTCATGTACTCTTGGACATCGGTATAAGATTATAATTTCACGTAGGCGATTCCAAAATTATTGATTGGGCAATTACATGTATATGGGGCCTCTCCCACTCTGTCGCTATAAATGTGACCGCCTCTTGCAAAATTAGTCTCTTGTCAGCAACTCATGTTTTGTAGAAGTTGGCTTTTAAGTGAAAAATCTGCATTCATTTTGACAGCAAAATTTGAAGTAAACTGGGTTATGTTAAACTTAAACATTTATTTTACTATCAAATGAAAGTTAATGATGAGTTCTTTAAAATATTTTCAAAACACAATTTTGATTTTTACAAAAAAAACAAGAGCCCGATTTTGCCACAGCTGGTCACAAACAGTGGCATGGCTACAACTTTTCTCTGGGAGCGCTGTAAAATCAATTTCATAATGATAAGAAGGCCTTCACATCACACAAGGCTAGATACTATAACAAGTTTTCTTGGAAGAATGAAAGGCAAGGAAGACAAATTGATATCAAATCCTGGTGGCCCACAGCACCATTATAAGTGGCACCCGGGACCCAACAAAGAAAAACTTAACAGCTGAAAATAGCGCGTCATATTTCATTGACCAGGAGAGCAAGTAAAAGTAGACATATACAGTATATCCAATACTATAAAGTTGTCCAATTAGCATTGCAAAGAGCTAGAAGAATACAGTTTAGTGATATTTTCTGCAGGCAGCGAGTTCAATCATCTTTGGGGTCTAAGCGACAGTTACATGTTGTAATGATGTAATCCTTGAGAAATTGCTCTAGTCCCGTGACATTTTCGAGACATTATAAAGAGATAGGATGTGAATGATGCGATACCTTAGAAATGCCAAGATAAGGACCCATAATGTGTTGCACATGTAGTGAACGTAGGACTTTATCTTTTCAAATGCTACTCAGATTGAACTAACCATGTAATGTAATAAGATGTCTGATCATGGTTATGCCCTCACCATGGTGATTGCCATGACGTCAAGTAAACACATTCGGACTCTGTGACAGCAAGAAAGGACACAAGCATTAAGGCCCGGTCACATATCACCGAATAGCGTAAACGGATTCCCGACGGAGAGTAAAATGTTTGATCCATTCGTCTCCGTTCGTATGCGTTTCTTGTCCATTCCTTGTCAGGCGATGTAATCATGTATATAGTTCTATTCAGCTGCAGACTATTTTGTGCATGAAGCAATGGAGACAACTTTCACCACCGGATAATTTGATTTCGAAAATTTTCTTTTCGTCAGGCATCCGTTTACGCTATCCGGTGATATGTGACTGGGCCTTAAGTAACATACTACACAAAATGCCCCCTTGAATTGATAACTTGCCATTTGGTCTACAGTCTACACCTATCTGGAGTCTGGACTACTCCCATTTTGTCTACTAGCAAAATCAAGTCAGATGCTAAGGATTAAGAATTAAGATTAGGGTTAGGAGTTGGGGTTAGGAGTTGGGATTAGGGTTAGTGTTAGGTTTAGGGTTTGGGGAGAAGTTTGGACATGGGGAAATGGAAGTTTCAGGCATTGTGTAGTTGACTAAAAATTCAAACTTTGTTCTTACATTTCCAAGATGTAACAACTGTAGTAAGTGCAAATACATGTAGAAGAACATATGTCATATTGAAGAGTTTAAGACTATAAAGCATACAGACTATGGTAATAACCAACATTGTTCTTACATTTCGAGGACAATAACTACTGTATCACATACAAATTATATCCAGACAAACTTGAGAAGAGGGGGAAGTGTGGTTCCAATACAAAGTCCATCTGGCACTAATGATGCATCACCGATGACCATCAGACTGGCTTTACCAAGAAACTAGAAGCCTCATGGAAGGGGGATAGCAATTACCCATCAATTGGTGTTAATCTAGACGTTTCACATTAACAGTAATCCCTCATAAATAGAATCATGATGGAACTCTGGGAACCATTGCGGCTGCTATGTTTCACTTCAGTAATCAGTACAATCTTGAAGGCAAGGGGTTAATTTTATACAGATTACATTTGGTCAGTCAGGAAGTGGAAGGCAGGCACAGTATGGGAGGAAAATTGAATAATGTTGGGCCGCGCTGCCATCGCAAGATCTGATGCGAACCAGATGGTAATGGGATGAAGCCAATATTAATTTACAGCTGGGTGGAATTCATCTAGACTGGGCTATTAATAGGGGACCTGGCTGTCCCTGTTAGCTCTACACTGTTTACTTGCTTGACTTTATAGATGATCCAGAAAGGCAGGGTAGTGATGATATTCGGGATTAAATGACAGGACTTTAGATGTACATCAAACATAAACATTCAAGGAGAAGATTGAGGGGAGGACATTGTCATGTGACAGTGTCCATTTAGCGCATGATTATAACGCTGCACGAGATTGGTATTTAGCAAGTCTGGGGGAAAATACACGGTGTTCCAGGCGATTTAATTAGCCCCCGAAATGCCATTGATAAGAGCCCTGTCAATTTGCATAGTGTTCAATGCAGTACAAAATTTAGAGTGTTATTTTAAGCTTGAAAAGTAGCATCCCAAAAATGTATTTTATTAATTTTTTTCTCTGTACCTAAGCTTACGATTTCTGGCAGAATCTTCAGAGGTAAATGACAATTAACACAAACTTATCATTATGTATAAGCCTACAGTACCATGGCATGAATATCCTCCTTCCATCGAATCTAAGCTTAAAAAATCATTAAAAAACATGACAATTTACACCATTCCATCATACTGTCAGAAAATGTATTAGAACAAAGAAATCAAAACTGGACTAAAACCATATTTGAACCAGCACCTCCCAGACTATCATCATTCCCATTACTCAACAGTAGGTAAAAACAGGCCAAATCCCACCAAATATATTGAAATTTTTGTTTGTCTTTAGATTTTCAGTTCAACTTGAAGTGGTGAGTACTATGTGTGTCAAGATACATCCATCCATGGCTTAGTTTTTAGTCAGTCTCTAGGGTGTGTAACAGTACCTCTATAATCCCTGTGACACCTATTGCACTTTGCAGTTGGTAAGTCCAGGACCTACTTTGTAAGACCAAGGTGAGATCAAGGTAAGAGTGCCTTTAGGGGACAAACGACTGCCAAATGGCTCTCTTGATAGTGCTACTCTTGGAAAATGAGGAGCCGGTGAACTTGCAGCAATGGTTTATCGCTGCTTTGGTCTATGTCGCATTCAGTCTACTACATCCTGATGCCTAAAACTTTCATAACCCTGACTGCAAACATGAACACCTAACCCTAATCCTAAGCCTAAATTCTTGATTTTGCTAGTAAAGTAAGTAGTAGACTAAATGGGTAAAGACCGAATGGGCACAGACCAAACAGCAATTTACTGCTACAGCAATGGTCTTGGGTTGCCTGGTCTACGTGGTCTACGTCTAACGTCTAACCCTAGGTTTTAATACATCCCATTCAATTTCATGAGCACTAAATTTAGCCCCAACCCTAAACCCAACCATAACCATAATCCAAACCCAAAGTCTAATCCCTAATTCTGATCCTAAATCCCTAATCCCAATCCTAGGCCTAAAAACATATAGTAATAGTAGTAGAAGAAATGCAAGTAGACCAAGTGGCCTGTTATTATTTAATTTTAAAATCCAGAACTTTCCAATCCCTGCACATTCCTTCGAACAATGCAGATGTTAGAAAGTTTGACAAGGCTGGACACCCAGACTGAAGGAAATGGAATGACTTAAAGCCTAAAGGGATCTAGTAACTTTGTTGACGTGTTCAAAGTGATGAATGGTTGATACAATGTATATTGCTGTTATCTGATATGTCCACTGGGTATTGTGTGAAAATTTCAAGTTAAATGGACGTTATATGGCTGAGTAATGAGCAAAAATGCAAAGTGATATTCACTAACTCATTGCACTGACTTTGTACACGGATTTGACGATCCAGTGGATAATTTAACATCTGAACACTTCAATCGTAAATATCTTTTTAACGAAAGGGAAATTCAAAAAACCAAAACCTGTCCCATGCTTTTATTGTTAATACAAATACAATAAGGTATAAAGGGAACCGCTAGAATTCCAATTGGATTTGAGGATTTGGGCAATGTTACTAAGTCCCTTTAACTTGCTTTTAAAGACTTTGTATCAAACTTGTGATCCATAAAGCAACACAGACCGACAACAAAGCATTGAGAGAACAGCCTATGGCCCCAAATTACTGCAATATTATTTCATAAATATTTCTATGACACACTTGTGATTGACTTTTGATTTTTACACCACAAAGAACAAAGGCAGCAACTCAAAGAAAGTACGAGGACTATGGTGACCCAAGGCATAATGTAACAATAATGCTTCCAAAATCTTGTGTCTCAACTTGATGTAAATTTGTACAATAAAAAAAAGCATACCCCTTCCAATCCCTGACAAGTATGCATGACCCCAGATTGTATCAAAAAGAGTAGCAATAACAAAACCAAATGTCTCAACTTGTTATAAACCTGTTCACCACTGTTTGAGACTGAGTATACATACTGCATTCTTTTCAAAACTTTTTAGATCCCTTTAGGCCAAATTTATACTTGACTTCCAATAATTTGAGGGTTATAATTCTCCCCTACCATAACTGAAAAGTGGTGCCAGGGCAAGGGAGAGGTGAGAGGAAATTTGTAAAATCGGATATGAATGAAATTGCAATAAACTTTGTAGAAAGTAGACAATGGCCCAGGATTGTAGCAATAATATTGTACTTGTAATAAAGGGTACAAGCGTAAACCCTCTAGGCCTCATTTATATACTTGAATTCCAATAATTTTAGGGTCATAATTCTCCCCCCAGAAAAGTAATCGAAAGGGGTGGGTGCCAGTGAAACAGAGAAGTGAGAGAAAATTTGTAAAATCGGATAAATGAATGAAATTGCAATAAACTTCAGAAAGAGTAGACAATGGCACTTTAGTGTAGCAATAATAATGTACTACTTGTAATAAACATTGTTCAACATTGTTTATTTATACAGGTTATTAGAGTAAACCCTTTAGACCCCTATAGGCCCCATTTAAATACTTGACTTCCAATAATTTTAGGGTCATAATTCTCCCCCCAGAAAATTAATTCAAGGGGGTGGGTTTATAGAGGAGTGAGAGAAAATTTGTAAAATCGGGATGAATGAATGAAATTGCAATAAACTTTGTAAAGTGTAGACAATGGCCCTAGATTGTAGTCAATACTACTGTACTTGTAATAAACCTGTTCAACATTGTTTATTTAAACAGGTTACTAGAGTAAACCCTTTAGACCCCTCTAGGCCCCAATATAACTTGACTTCCAATAATTTCAGGGTCATAATTCTCCCCTAGAAGTAATTTAAGGGGGCGGGTGGGTGCTAGGGCAGAGAGAGAGGAAATTTGTCATATTGGATATGAACCAAACTACAATAAACTTCCTGTAGTAAACTTGTCTCCCATTGTTTGTGTATACAAGGTTCTAATGTAAGCCCCTCAGACTCCTGGCTTTAGGCCCATCCTATCCTGAACTTCCAATTGATTGAGCATTTGACTACCTCCTTGCTTTGAGGGACAGAATATTTCACCAGAAAGGGTAGTATTGGAGGTGAAAGAATAATTAATGCACTTCACATGATAAAATAAAATCTCAAACTCATATCCACTGACCCATTCTCCCCATATTCATGTACCAGAGATGCCAACCTTCACAAACCAAAAAAATATATTCTGAGAGGTAAAAAACAGTATTTTGAACCCAAAAAAAGTATTTTCAGAACTGCCAACCTTTAGAGGCAAAAAAACATATTTTTTTCGCGAAGCCAATTCGCGCAGCAAAAATACCCTTTATGCGCGCGAAAATATAAAAGTTTGATCGGTCGATCACACCAGCGTTTGTATGAGTTTGTTCGGTTTATTTGTGTTATATTTAAAATATGTATCAGGGTTCAACGTAAATTTTGTTGCCGTTTTCCGATCGTTTCTATAGGGAGTACAACAAAAATAAATAAAAAATAAAAAATAAAAAATAATCGTTTTTTTCCCCCAGGAAAACGTATTTAATTAGGGGAAAACGTACTGCCGAAAACGTATTGCCGTACTGCCGAAAACGTAACAAATACGGCAAAAACGGACACGTGTGTGCACGTTGTACACAACGTATGGAAGTTCTATGCTCGCTGCCATGATACCCCAATGACACAACAGTGTTTGCTGGCACCAATCAGCGTCGCGCATTTCCGGCGTTGCGCGTGCAATGATCTAGTGTAAACTCTGCGAGCAATCGTACCGCTTAACGTTGCGTCAATTTGAACTCGGAACTCAATCTAGCTTTCATAATTTCTCTTTTATTTAGAAATTCAGCATTGTGGAAGAAATATGGATCATTTTACAACAAACTTCTTATCCTACTCTTTCTTATCGATATGTTTGTATTCAATTTAACTGAATATTCACATTTATATAAGACATTTAAAAAGGGGTTAAATATGACAAAAAGGCTTTCACGGATGAATTAAAAGCCTATTTTTAAGACGAAATATTGAAAAACCTAGAGTTTTCCCGACAAAGCGAGTGTCATAAATGTAATATTTGGGACCTGTTCTTGATTTCATTTATTGGGTGTTACAACTCTTAAATAGTCAGTTTTTAGCTAAATTCCTCAGAAAAATTGTTAGCCGTAAATCTCATGAACAACAAATCATACGGTTCTGCGCGTAAGACCATACCCGAGCGCGTCGGCATCGCTATCCAGCTGCTTACGGCGGTCTGAATAATTTCACGTGCTTTGCCCCTCGTCATTGATTTACCGTCGAACTTTTCGAATAACACGAAATAACAGCTTTTAAAATGAAATAAATTAGATAAAACATCTTACCTGGATTAAATAGTAAATCTGACATCGATTTCACTAGTTTAAATGTAATTTCATAATCAGATAATAAATAAATTACCGAGTTTGTTGCTCATAACGCTGTGACGGCGTGAGTGAGTTCCGCGCACTCATTGGTTTAGATTCATGCTGGAATTTGCATAACATGCAATGGCGAAGGATAGCCACGCCGCTAGACATGGCTAAACTCCCAATGGAGTCGCGCACGAATGTTGCTTCAGCTGCTTTTAGAGTGAATTGTTAATTTTATATCTAGAAAATAAAACAAAATAACGACAAGTTGTTTGTGAATTATTTATAAATACATATCTAATTTTCCTAAAACACATCGTGTATGTCCGGTTTTCCTTCCACGGTCGATATAAAGTGCAATAAAAATGCGGCTGTCCGAATTTTTCGAAAATTTGATATTTTTCTCCTAACTTCAGAAAGTTGTAGCTTAAAAACTGACATTTAAGAGTTGCAACTGTCAATATGATGATGAAAATATAAACAAAGAACATTACTTCCATGAAAACCTAATTTATGTAAAAACTCTAGAAATTTGAATATTTAAATTTGAAAATAACCTTGAAATTTGGCTCTTTTTACTTGCATTTTCACCCAATCTTCGCGGCCTACTAAAGTCTTGAAAAAAAAAAATTTGTCCATTGATTGTCCACGATCAGCTGATCGTAGCCGTTTTTGTTAAAACATCTTATAACTATTCTGATTGGATAAAGAATCAGAGAGATGTCTCAGTAAGCCAATAAGACAACTCGACATAAAAATCAAGAAAAATGTTACGGGAAAGGCCGGTCGCGTACCGTACATGGCAGCGCCCATAGGTTTTCCAGCGTGCACATACGTGCGGAACGGTTGGCATCTCTGATGTACATAGGTGTTTGTAACTCTTTCTGCAACAGGGCCAAGTTGATACATGACCTAATTAGTAGTACATGTATGTACTAGTTAGACAACCCCCTCCCCCTTTTAGACTCAATTCAATCCTTGGCTTCTAATTATTGATTGAGTGCCATAATGTTCAACTAGACAAGGATGGGGCCACCAGGGCGAGGAAATATGGATATAATTGAATGCCATTTGACTATAGAGTATGTATGAATGAACGGCTTTGTTTTTACCAGGGTACAAAGAACCAATCATGCCTAGTCTACATTTACAGACTCTGTCATCAACTGAGCCAGAGGGGATGGCCATGGTGGTGGGGGTCAAAGTGGAGGGGGGGGGGGGGGTCCTTTTACTACTGATATGATATGTTCTCTTTCCATTTTCATGACAATAATTTAGCTGGTACATACATTTTTTAATTTGGGGGGTAGTTTTGTTTGGGGAATAGAGCAGACAGTTTAGTGTTTTACATAATATAGTAAACTAAAGTTGCTCCACCCCCCCCCCCCCCCCCTGACAAATTATAAGACCTCCCAAATTTGTATTCAAGTAATATCCAAAGTGCAGTTGTTTGCTCCAGAAGGCTAGAAATTAGTCCTCCAAAATAACTAGCCCCCCCCCCCCCCCAACAACAACAAAAAAAATCATTTTGATGCATTTCACTCTGATAAAGACAAATTGAGTCTTTGCCTTTGGTAAAGACTAAGCAGGTCTGCATACCTATTTTCATTTCATTGAGAGCGGGGCAATGGAAAGTGCACCCATGAACTTATGACAGCCAGTTTATTTACATTTTCATATTTTGGGAATTTTTTTTTTTATAAAAGCCAATTTTAGATGAATGAGTGATAGTATTATAAGCAGACAAAGTGCATTCTTTGTTCTCTGTTCTACATTTATAAGGAAAAAATATTTGGGGATTATAAAAAACACACACACACACATCAATAGTGTTTGTCAATGAGGATTGTATTACTTACTTGTACATACTACATGTTATCCTAATGTTACTTTATGCCATTGCTCTTTATTTTTTAAATGCAAACAGTTATTCGTGCTATGAAAATATATTCACTAAATCTCATTTCCAGACACTAAATATTCACTTCATATGACCCAATCATATAAATGTAGGTTATTAAATACTCTGCCCACTCCCTATTCCCAACACAATCAAACTCAAAGCAATATTTTACAAGAAGCAATTGAGCAATATTTTATAAGACTCAAGAGTATATTTTACAAGATTTGTAATTTATAAGAAATAAGTAGTCCGTAAGAAATATAAGAAATATATTGCGTGAAAGAGAAGCCTTGTATCGGACCAGATCCGAACATGTGGAAGGAATATCGCTGCGTCACGGTTTGTTTGCAAAAGATCCTAGGGGGAAATGGTCGGTTCCAAACTTATTCCTAATACAAACAAGAAATCAAATGAAGATGATGAGATATACGACGGCCCCCCTCAATTTATTGACATAATATTAGGGTCCTGCATTTGGGGCGCATTATGATTTAAGAGTGCTTTGGTTTCGCTTTAACCCGATCAGGACTGGTCCCGCCCAAATAGGTTGACGAATGCATGCTATGAGAACAATCATGTTTCAAATGAGTTAAACAAGAAATGCCACAACCTGTAATTGAAGCAAAAATTACAGCAATTGGTAAAATTTCATGCAAAATTATGACTAGTTTATTGACCTGCCAAAATGTCTTTGATGTTTTCCCATGTCAAACGATATGTTTTAAGAAATGTCCTTCAAATATTTACCTAATATTATGGGGAACAAGTGTATTTGATCATTATCTGGTTGGCCCAAAGTGCCATAAACAATAATTGTTCCAATATGTGACCTACATGCATGCAATTCTCTAACCAATGTATTGCCAATCAAATCAATGATTCTTATATTTCCATAGCTCAAATCAGTATTCAATTATATACAGTAAAAACCTGTCTTAGTACTAGTAACCACACGTCTATAGCAGCCAACCTGTCTATAGCAGCCAACCTGTCTATAGCACCCAACCTGTCTATAGCAGCCAACCTGTCTATAGCAGCAAACCTGTCTATAGCACCCAACCTGTCTATAGCAGCCAACCTGTCTATAGTGGCCACCAAGAGTGATCCCCTGTAGAGGAAATCAATGTTATGGAACCTGCCTATAGAGGTCACCTGTCTATAGTGGCCACCCAAGGGAAAGAAGAAAAGTGAACCAAATTGTAAAGTCAGTCTACAAACCATAATGGAAAATAGAACATAGACTATTACTCTCTTTATATTGAACACTTATAAAATACTCTGAAAGATTATCGAACATCTCAAAATATCAAATTAAGATTTCCAACATGCAAGCGCTCACAAAACCCACAAATTCTGAAGTGTCCAAAACGGAGACAGGAGTTTCTTATACTCGAAGATGAATCCCCATTTGAAATTCCTGTGTCCTCTGATTGATAGTTTCTATAAATATAATAAATTTGGGTGGCATGTTATTAGTATCCTTTGCTGTAGACACAGGGACGTCCTCACATCTGCCTTGTATCACATGTACCCCATTCACATCGATTGATCAAGTCGGATTGTTTCTGGAACATTTCAGGACGTTTTGATAAGGCTCTGACCAGACCTGAAACAACTGGATAGTAGACAGTTTTCAGTCACTGTAAATGGATGTTATTAAACTATTTGGACAAGTAGAACTTACCTTTTGGCATGCCTGACTTCCTAGTGTTCTAAAAAAAGTTTCGTTTACTTTAAATTCTTTAGCACTCTGAGATATGACCTGAAATCCATCCATGGGCGAAACCACTTAATTGCTCAATTTTAAAAAATACATGTTTTACTGTTTTTCCTTGTTCGGGCCAGCTTTACTTTAACCAAGGAGGTATAAGAATTGGCCATTCAAAAATATAAATGTGAACGATGAATGATAAGAAAGTACTTGAACCAGCTTTTGTATCATTCCAGAAGTAGAAGTTGTGGTATGAAAGGGGTATTTTGTTACTGTATTGCTTGGGGTTAGGGGTTATCTCACATGCCATGGAAGAGGATGAATTGGACCTGAGATTCACTAGAATCTACACAGCGCCATAATAAAAGGAAACAACAATTCTTTGTAAATGGCAGATTTTTCATTCCAATTGGAGAAATAGTTGACGTGCATAACTATACTAAAGCTATTCTATGTTAATATGCATGTATGACCATACAAAGTTTTGTAAAAAAAATAGTTACAAATGTTGTTAAAACACACACAGAAATGGTGATTACCAACATAAAACATCTTCAGCCAGATCAATTTTTAAAAAAGAATACCAAACAAATACCACAAATGCAATTTAGACAAAAAAAGACATAATTTGTCCCACTTTGGTTTACCTATCATTCCAGGATACGATGTAGACAAAGTACCGGAGGGGCGTCTCGACTTCCTTACTGTACAATTCCTCTTCCTTCATCATATTTCATACATTTTGAAACCAAACACAAGCCCCCCCCCCCCCCCCCCCATGCGCTTGGTGGTGCCCCCACATAAAATTGACACATTTAGTTAAAGTTAAAGTCTTTCCCGTACCAATGTTGGCACATAAGGCGGCGCCTATCTCCGTTTCAATAGCCCTAGGCCACACGTCTACTAAATGTAGCGAAAGTTACAGAAGGGGGCTAGTCCTCTGATAACTCGTGTGATTAACTTTCCCTTCTCCATTCTATAAATGCCGAGTGTCTGGCTAGAAGGCAGGAGGTACCATTTTTAAAGTCTTTGGTATGACCCGGTCTGGGTTCGAACCCGGGACCTCCCGTGCATGAGGCGGACACTCTAACCGCTAAGCCACCATGCTCGGTCACTTTTTATTCTGCATGTTTTCTATAAATCATGTGTTCCAATTTCATCCCAAGCTGATCCTGGATCGTATGTTTAAATATGTTGAGGGGTAGCCATAGGCAAATGTAATTTCACACTAAATGTAACTAATTGTTTCAAACCTTCTCACATGAGGTTGTGCATTTCCAATCAGCCAAAACTACATCCAGTGAACTGATTACACATAAGATTAACAATAAACATATCGATTTTTTCTCATTAGCTTTATTTTTCATATTTTGATAGAAAAAAGGTTAAGTTTCAAGACAGGAAGTTTCAAGTACATGAAGCATCTGTTACGTGGATGTGAAAGCTAAAGCTATCTGCCTAAGATTCCCACGACCTAATATGTAACTGATCCTCCCTTCCGTCTATTTCATCTCCGCTATTGAAATCAAATTATGCTATCTTTGTATTTACAGCCGGATGCATCCATCATGCAACTTCCTAGAAAAATACATCCATGGGTAGAAATGTTGTATATGATAGAGTATATTTATCTGCAGAATAAAAAGTTAATTCAATAAATTGAATTATGTCAATACATGTATTTCACTAATTGGTTTAATTCTATCAAGATTTGTAATAAAAACGATTATAAAATGCAAACAAAAATGTGGTCTGGCATTGATTAATTATGATAATGAACAGCACATGTTATACTCTATGCAGGGTCAATTTACTTTTTTAATATATTACAAGACCTTTTTACATTTTACATTAAATGCACTATTAAAGCAGATTAAATGTATAAACATGGAACATTTATGTGTTAAAGGAAGGATGGATAGAAGCCTTTAAAGGGGACCACCAGGCAAAGGACAACACATAATTATATGCTTTGTTACCGTTTTGTGATATCAAATAGATACCCAACATTTTGCAAAGGGTTGTGTAATTCATAAACAAAGCAATTAATTTCCACCACTTACGGAACCACGGCTATCTCCTGGTTCCACACGGGCCAGGTATTTGCGAGTGCGCCAATGCAATTCACGCGTATGTCAATAGAATCCCGGATGATTCGTTCCCTCTGCACAGAGCGCCGCTGGCTCTGCTCGCATAATAGTCTGCACATTCAGACCGCATAACCTCATGGCTGAGAATGGTGATGCGTTTTCCAATTACATATTTTTTTCTGAAAACATATTTTTGTGAACTTATTGAAGGAATGGAATACTAAAGATGTTACCTTTCTATAATAAGATTATTATTTTGGGGGTGGTGGTACCCTTTAATAAAACAAAGATGGAACAGCTGCTATAGTAAAACTACCACAACACTGGGCCAGAAATAAAAGACTGCTGGATTGTGTCACATGTGTGACTGATCATGACACAAATTGAAGTGGGCAATGTTAATGATGTAACATTAAACATATCCAGGTACATTGTGGTACAGGAGTGTAGAGGGGGGGGGGGGGGGGGGGGGGGGGGGATGGGAGGAAGATGGGTGTTTACCAAGCAAATATAAACAGACTGTACTGGGCCTGAAATAATGAACTGCTGTGTTGTCTGAATGTAACTGTAAATGACACACAGTGAAGTGGGCAATCAGGACGTTCATGCGGAGAACCACCCATGTTGTGGACATCTTACAAGTTACAGCTTGGTCTAATCAGAGAGGGGGTCCTCCCACCTCTCTGGTCTAATTTCACTTGCAGTACTATGGTAGGTCTAGGCAAGCCATTTGTGACAAGACTTGTTACTGTCTGGGGTGGAACCTTCACATTCACAGTACTGTAGGGTCCTTTGGTGGAAGGGGGCTGGAGTACAGTGGAACTCTTTATAACGAGCTCTGTGTACCCGATATAGCGAGGTAATTTCACAGGTCCGGGTTCTATGTACATGTATGTTATTAGTTTGAAGACCTGACACAAGATATCTGATATCTAACGAGGTATTTAAATTCAATGGGCCCAATGTGCTCATCATAATGAGGTTTCACTGTATAGTGGGAAAAAGATACACACACATTGGTTACTTCCGCATGGTAAGTCTGCGTTTGGGGCAAACCATTAATGACAATACTTGTTTGTTACAGCAGTAGGGTCCATGGTTACAGCTTAGAGTTATACTGTAGTTAGGACCAAACTGGCATGTTTTCAGTCTAAGAAGAAGATCTATCCATTTCAGGAAGAACAGGATATTTACATAATTACATTGTCATTGGAAGGAAGTTCTTACAAGATAATATGTTATGTTAAAATATACCAACTAATTATACTTGTTTTTATTAGCAGAATGGTTAAGAAGCCTTAGATTCAACAAAAATCAAACCTGTTTTTACAGAGATAATGATGACAATGGGTTATAACACACCCACCCACAGAAGAAGTGGGAGCCTGGAAGGTAAAAACAAGCAACAACAACAAATCAACCCTGATTTGTTTTGTATCTAATTAGAAAGATTACGGTCAAAGAAACATTGTAATCATCTCGTAAGGATGGAGATAAACTGTTCATCAACTTGAGTTGATTTTAAGCTGGACAGTATCAGGTATGAGGGGTTCTATCACTTTCATATTAACCCATTCAATGAAGAACATTTGATTTTGGTATAATACCCTTTCTCCATCTATAAACCCTAGCCCAATTATTTTGCAGCATAGACCTAAATTGGTTAAAGGACAAGGGAGTTTGTTTACACGAGTGATAATTGAAACAATGCAAGGGAGGTTGTTTTCCGAGAGTAAATGAGAGATACGTGATACCATGAAACAGGAAATGAAGTGACATTGTAAGTACAAGTACCAACAACAGGTCATTCATTCATGAAATGAAGAAAAAAAACCTATCACTTGTGGTTGTGCAAGTAGTATGTTTGCCGAGTTCTATCGACATTCATGAGCAAAGATGGGGATAAGATTATGGAAGAATCTCCCTCATTTTACAAACACGAAACAAGGGAGGTTGTTTTTAAAGATTAAATAGAGATACATGAAGCAGGAAATGAAGTGTAAGTACAAACTTGTACTAGCATCAGGTCATTCATGAAAAGATACCCTATCACTTGTGTAAGTACTATGTTTGCCAAGTTCTATCCAACATTCAAGAGCAAAGATGGGGATAAGATTATGGAAAAACTCCCTCATTTTACAAACACAAAACAAGGGAGGTTGTTTTTTAAAGAGTAAATCTAGAGATACGTGTACATGAAGCAGGAAATGAGGTGTAAGTATAACTACTAACATCAGGTCATTCATGAAAAGATACCCTATCACTTGTGTAAGTAGTATGTTTGCCAAGTTCTATCAACATTCATGAGCAAAGATGGGGATAAGATTATGGAAGAATCTCCCTCATTTTACAAACACAAAACAAGGGAGGTTGTTTTTTAAAGAGTAAATAGAATGTACATGAAGCAGGAAATGAAGTGTAAGTACAAACTTGTACTAACATCAGGTCATTCATGAAAAGATACCCTATCACTTGTGTAAGTAGTATGTTTGCCGAGTTCTATCGACATTCATGAGCAAAGATGGGGATAAGATTATGGAAGAATCTCCCTCATTTTACAAACACCTAAAGAAGGGAGGTTGTTTTTTAAAGAGTAAATAAAGATACCGTGTGCATGAAGCAGGAAATGAAGTGTAAGTACAACTATCAACATCAGGTCATTCCTTTACTTTTTCATTCATGAAAAGAAACACTATCACTTTTACTATGTTTGCTGGGTTCTATCAGTATCAACATTCTGAGTAAAGATAAGAATAAGATTGGGGATGAACTAATCTCCCTCATTTGACTGACCACGATGGGTGAAAATGATAAAGATAAGATGAGGATAAACTGGTATCTACCTCATTTGCCAAATACAGGGGCACTTTCCACTTGGTCTACTCCCATTTGGTCTACTCCCATTTAGTCTACTCCTATTTAGTCTACTCTCGTTTGGTCTACTAGTACAAGCAAACGCAGGAATTTGAGACATAAATATGATGGATTAGGGTTAGGGGTTGGAATAATGTTACCAGTTAGGTTAAGGGTTGGTGGTCATGTTTGGAGTTGGGGAAATGGAAGTTTCAGGCATCATATAGCAGACAGTAACAAAAAAAATACATGGGGCTCAGGATGATTAAGCTACGAAAATGCCAAAAAGAGCCCCTGTGAAATTGCATAGAGTTTGATGCAAACACATTTGCAAGTGCTATTTTTATGCAGGGAAGCTTGAAAAGTATCCCCCGAAAAAAAAAAAAGTTATATTTTTTCCTCATATAAGACCAGATAAGCCGTAGACCAAACAGGTGTAGACCAATAGAACATCCATCAGGGAGGATGGGAGGAGAACAGGATCAGTGAACAGAGAGGAAATGTTGTTTGTATTTCCTGCCCATGTTTAGGATATTGTGCAAACATACACATCCCCTCTTCTGTTTATTTGGCCTTCAGACCAACTGATGAAACTCTGGCATCTCCAGGCCTGTTACCATGGAGCCCATGGTATGGTCCAAGACCAATCAGTTTTAAAGGGGGTATTCAGGTTATTGAAAATCTTCACAAACTTTCTTATAGTAAATTAATAAAGTTAATTAATAATAACTTCCAGTATAAATTCCTGGACATGGATAATAAACATTAACAAATTTTTCATTTTGTGAGACCAGCTTTTCGATTTATTACATAGGAACTTTCCATTCGAGAAAAACACAAAATGTTGCCCCAAATCAAAGCCAAGGGGGACCAGAGTTATTCAACAAAATCTTGAGAAATGGCCAAAAGGGGCACTTGGGTATGGTATGCATCATATTTGAACCCGGTATGCATCATATTTGAACCCTGTCTGCACAGTACATTATGGTTTTAATTATCTAGTCTTCTCGTTCAAAAGAAATTCATGAATAAAGAGGACTGCTGTCATGCTAGTATAGTGATTGCACATCACGGTAGCTATGCAATTGATAGTTCAGAAGCAAAGTGGAAGTAGAATACGAGGTCTACATGAACATGTAACTGTGAAGGCTTTACATCTTGATTCTGTAATGCTCGCAGTACAGTAGCAATGAGTTACTGTAAGTGTAAGAGGTGGCAATTTGTGACAGATAAAATGCTGGCAGAGATTTGCAACCAACAGCTGGGCTAAGCTGGCTGGACCCTTATCAAGTTGTTGGCTAACTCACTGGACCACACACTGGTAGCACAAAGATGACTTCCTCCCTCCCATTCATAACCTGTGGCCATATTCATAAAAGCCCGATAGCCTATCTGTCAGCTAGGCCTTATCTCCTTGCCAAAATGCCACTTTGGACGATAACTAGCGGCGAACTCACGGAACTCGCTTGGATGATCACCTTTGTTTTCACAGACCAGTGCACAACACACACGTGCATATGTATATCGTTAGTAATGTGTGTAGATTTTGCACGCTGTATATGCCCTTACCATATCGACCAATCAACGAGCGTTTAAGCCCTGTAATACAATAGCCATTTAAAATCTTCGTAGCGGGTTGCTAAATCGTAATTCAAGAAGCACTGCTAACCATACCGATAACAAGCTAACAACTCGGATGATCTAATTCATTCATCGTGGCTGTCATGGTAACATTCCATCTGTTGCAAGTTTGTTTGACATCGCATAAAAGCGCAGTTTACTCGAACGTGTGAATGAACGCATTGTTCCTTATTGTTCCAATCATAAAAGCGCCTTATTGAGTTTGTTATGTGTTCTACAACGTGATACAGTAAGGGGGGGGTAGTATAACACAAGTGTCTTATCTGGGGTAAACGGGGGGGGGGGGGGGAGGGCGGTAACTTGTGTTCAAAACAAAAAGCTTGCTATAATTCCTATATGTAAGGGTGTTACTGTAGATATGAGCGTGAGTAAGAATGATGTTTTTTCGGGGCGGGGGGGGGGGGGGGGGGGGGGGAGGGATCACGCGTAAGCACATGTTTTCATAGCCACCCAATGAAGTAAAACCAAATACATCTCCCTCCTCATTACGATCAAGCTCCGCCACGCTTATAATATGATAGCATGACAAGGGAAACTATTCAATTGCAGTGAAAACAGAAACGAAATTGCATTAAATAGTATTATATAGATAGATTCATCAAAACAGAATTGAAATCACATAAAATCAATCCGAACTGCAAAAGTAAGCTAATATGTCACAAAAAGGACAAATAAAGGCAAATTACTCTCCAGATAAAAACATGTAATTTAAACTGATAATGTTATTGCTGAAGTACAAGGATGCTAGGACAAACACGAAAAAGTATGTTACTTGGGGAACTATTTTGAACTAACATCACGCTATCATAAACAAATCTCTAATATCCCTTATTCGAATATTCTCCTTGCCATGTTCACGATCGCGCCACACGCATATACACACAAAAACCGGGCAGATTGTTACTTGCTAGCAATTTAGAGGTACATCAGAGTACCTCTAAATTTTTGGTCCAGTGTCGCTAAAATTTGTCCTATCTGGCTTTGGTGAATAAGAAAAAAATAGCTGGGTGTTAGGTCGTCATTCAACTTCACGCCTTTGTTGTAAGTCCAACAAAGCTCTATTCAGAACGTCCCGCATAAATAGATTTCAATGCATTAAGTCGGCACCGCAGATCTATTGTTGTAATTGTTCGCATTTCGACTAACAATGTCGTGGAATACCAAATGCTTGTGGAATTTAGACAGATGGGTTGTCATGCTAGGCCAGGCCTTGACTACGATAGCGAATTTAGCCTATCGGCCTTTTGTGAATACCAGTTAAACCTAGCGGACATCGAAATCGTAATTTGATCAACCAACTAGCTTATTGGGGTTTTATGAATATGGCCACTGGAGAACAATTCACACAGTGTAGTAGTCTCACCTGCAGACTGTATTCTCAAAAATAGAACTGCCAACATTCTATTTCTAATATATCTAATTCAGAGTGATTCACAGGATGTTTTTTAATTTTAGGCATGCACCGTGATGGAAAAATATTTCAGTAATCAGGGAGATTTTCAAATTTCATAGTCAGGATGTGGAAAAACTCTGAAAATGTTATGGTGGCCTGCAGAATCAAGGACTAGAGACTTGGCAGCTCTGCAAGAGCATAGTTATGTTACCCCCATCCTTCCCGAAATACTCTTTATTCAGTTGTTTTTAATAGAAGGAATATGAAATCATGCGAGCCATGTTCATGCTTCATACTGGGGACATAAATTTAAGATGGAATGTATTTTAGGAGACAAACAGATATAATTCAGAAGTGAGAAATAACTTGGATGGCAAAAACAATCACACATGCTACACTGGTTGCATAGAAATCAAAGACATAAACGAATTGAAGCAAACAAACTACAGAACTACGTATGCTTTTACAGTCAAACTTTTGTATAGTGACCATCTATAAAGGGAAACCAGGAAAGTGCCCATTGTAGACAGGTAACTCTATAGACGGCTTCCATAGCACTGTTTTTTTTTTCTCAGCAAGGGTCACTTTTGGTGTTAATTATAGGCAGGTTGGCTGCTGTAGACAGGTAGCTGTTAGGACTGGTTTGGGTTTATTATGATTTCAATAAATGTTACCAAGATATATATATTTATGATAGATACGAGGAGAGGGACATTCAGCTGGTAAAACAGTCTGAAAACATAGACTTAGACAGGATGAAGGACAGGTACACCAAAGTAGGCGGAGCCTCAGTGATGAAAGTTTCACTAACTAGCCAATCAGAGAGCTGGGATCCCCAAGCACAGAGCAAACTCTGGCTTAGAGCCCACCACCACCAATTTTCATCCATCACCAGGCTAGGTAGCGAAGCATGCAGCCCCCATCATTTCCCTGGCTAGAGAAACTCTACTAGACATGGGGTACATGTACTCCTGTAAGCTCACTTTGATGACTGCATGTGGGGGCAACGATAGCACCACATTATAACTCATGGATGAATAACTGGAGGGAACATACCGACTTGGAATACTCAAGTGATTTTTATTGACTGTATGTGACATTTTGTGAAATAACCTGTTGTTTTGACATCTCGAATCTGCGTTTGCAATCCTAAATGGATTGTCAACTACTGAACTAGTTTCACTTTCATCCCATTCTGCAAGGAGAGAATAAATACAATTTTCTAACCTGAACATCCTGCCTGTCCACTTTTCACTTCAGGAATCATCATGTAACTATTCTTCATGGGGAATATATTCAGATTGGAATCAAATGTTCTGCTTTAGCAACTTTTCATGGACAATTTGCTCAAGGAACTAATGAACACTGCTGAATCTGAACTGTTTATTTAGTTCTGAATCTTGAATTGACTATTAATTTCACTCAAAGTATTACATGGATAGAACTCGTACCTGCACATGAATTATGAAAAAGGGATTCAATTTTGACAATGAAACTTGTACTCAAAGCATCCTTTTCTCATTGTTAAGTGGATGCAGTGTATGTGTAGTGGAACAAGCTTAGAACTTGAACCGAGATCTGGATTCGTCCTAATGGTTCTGGGATTAACAGCACACAAGTGTGACGTGACAGTCGCAGCATTCTTGGAATACCCACGGGTCGATGCGTAAATGTGGAGCTAAGCTGCTCTCCTTTCTTCTCCAAATGGAATAAGTGGTGGGAATCAGCCAGGGTGTCCCTATATACACTTGGAATAATATGCTACAACTGAACTTTTAGGCCCAGTTTTTGTGGTTCTGTGCCTAGACACAATACAGAGTCGTCTGATATCTACTTCAACTTGGTTCAATCTATCTATCTATTTGGTATGTCTGAATTTTCTTTTGAAAGTACTGTTTGTTTTGTTACACTATTTGTTTTTCCTTGAATATATGTGTTTGTATTTTTTGTTTTCGGGCCTCTATGGAAAAGGTATTTTAACCACTGACATTAATTACAGCAACCCTACTGAAATAAAACAAATACATCAAAAAATAAATGAATAAATATTATATACTTATTATACGAACAAGATTTTATTATAAATGTGAAGAGCATTCAGGGTGGGAGGGGAGGGGGGGGGGGCAAATGCAAGGAGACGTATCCTTGGAATGGTTATTTTGTATCTACATCTGTCCCTCTCTTTCTCTGAAACAGTTAAATGTGACTTGTGATGTCATATTGCTGCAATTGAAATCTACTGATTACTGCAAGACAGATAAGGCTGGATCCTATGTTATTTGAATAGGGGTACAAAAGAGAGGTTCACACAAATTTAGATTCTTATGCCAATATTTTTTTTTTTTCAATTCTAAAATAAATTGTCAAATTCCAGTTTTAAATAGTTTTAATGCAAAATGTAAAGAAAAGTGACAAATATTAAACATTACAATATTGTAAACAAATGCCCTGTCTTCCCCATATTTTCTTATTTTCTTTATCTCTCTCTTTATTCAAGTTTTTATTCCTTTAATTTCTGCATTTTAATTTAATTTTTACTGATTTGTATTATAAAGTAATGAAACTTCATAAATTATAAATAATAATACAATGATGAAAATTATGTAAGTTCTGCTTATAAATTCATTTAAACTAAATTTTCTCTCCCCTATTGTTGCTTTTTTTTTGTACAGGACGACGCAATTATGGAGTTCCGTGGTACAAGAACCATGCTGGTTGTGATACTGACTGTCCTTTTGGCAGGACCTGCCCACTGCCGCGTGAAGCCCATCACCACCCTACCCACCGACCTGAGTGTAAGACAAGGACAGGACATCCAGCTTCCCTGTATCCTACAGCAACCAGGGTTCTGCGATGTCTACTGGTACCGCAAGGATCTCCAGACATACTTCTCAAGGAACGGTGGACTGATGCCACGCATCCCGGCTGATGTCAGTGATCGCTATGCCATCGTCGGGAACGCATCCGCGGGGGATTTTACCTTACGTATAACCAATGTGACAAAGTGGGACGACGGGGAGTACCAGTGCGCTTGCTACGCCAGAGCGCACCGCGATTCCTTTACGTCGGAGCCGGCGCGACTACAAGTTTTGGTTGCTCCGCCATCAGATTTCCCAAAGTGTGAAATACGCAAGAAGCATACTCCGCTTCTGCCTGGAGACGAAGTGGAGTTTGTGTGCACGTCTAGCGGTGGCTCACCTCCAGTACAGCTGCAGTGGTTTAACGGAGATCAAGAACTCCAGTCGGATATTGCGTGGGATCAACAGACAACTGCAAAACACAAGGTGATTGTGCCTCCTGGAGACAATCTGTCAAAGTATTACTGCCAGGCAACAGGAACTGCTCTCATCAGTCCCAGGAATTGTTCTGTTGGTCCAGTGTTGGTCTCCAGACCTCCGCCTATCCACATGGAGTCCAATCTGCAGAAACTTTGGGAGGGATCAGACACGCAGCCCCTCGTAGGAGGTTCACCACAGTCCCACGATATGATAGAACTAAGCTTCTCTTGCGGTGCCAGCGTCAATTACACCCGCGATATCAATAACTTCACTTGGTACATCAACAACAAATCCATCCGACCGGGAATGCTTGGATTTACACTGGAAAATAATGGACGTACCTTACGCGTGACAGATATATCGCTTTTGTACAGCACTACGTATGTGGAGATCGTATGTCAACTGTCTATTAATGGACTTGTCGTGTCCAACAGTAGCACGGTCGTGAGTTTAAATGATCCTGTGAAACCAACGACTGGTCGATCGACTGAACTAGTACAAACACAGGCTAAAACTCTACTCCCCATACAACCAGATGAGAGTGATGTCTTTGTTCACAAGCATCCAAGAAAGTGGCGCATGTGGCCCATCTGGCTACTCATCATCTGCGTCCTAATGTTTCTCCTCCTTCTGATCCTCCTGGCCGTCTACTCGCCAGCCATTTGTGGTTGCAAGAAGAGGAAGAGGGGGCACCAGTCACACTGTCACCACACAACCACCAAGGCCGGGACGCAGATTTCAGAGTTCCACTACACCCACTCGCAGGGGTGTGGCACACTGAGAACATCCCGTGACACGCTCAACGTCTATGAGCATCCAGAGTACGAGAGAGCGGTTAGCGAGCAACAGCGACAGCAGGTGCAAGCAACGCTGCACGTGGTGGTTCACTCTGCCAATAATTCATCTTCCAACAATCAGATGATGGACTCGCCAGTGATCTCCACGGCCGAGACTGTCGTTTCATCAAACTACGGCCCTACTGAGAACTGCTTGGCCAAGACGACGTCACACGCTGTCGGGAACTACTACCATCCCGGTGACGACCACTACCAGAAGGTGCGACCAGGGGTGCGCCCTGCTCCTGTTGGCATGGCAACGATGGTGTCATCATCCTCAGTTCCCTCTTCACCCATCATGCCTTCTTCTCCGCCCCCTAGGTCGCTCATCCCACCATCGTCAGCTCCGCTGCCAAGAGCAGTCATCCCATCGCCCAAGCCGCATCCTCCAGTTAGATGTGACTCACTGGAGCCGCACTACCAACGCCCGCGACAGCACGTCTGCTGCAGTAACCAGACGTGGGGACACAACATGCGGAGGCAGCAACCAGACTGCAACTTGCCACCTGATAGTTGCTTACCGTCCGCCATCCGGTCATCCCAGCCTGATATCACGGAGAGTTGCTACGTTAGGACTCTACCCTATCCACCGAATGAGATCAAACAAGCTAGACTAGTCATTGTGGATGGGGGACAACATGAGTTCATGGACAGTGGGAATATGTACTTGGATCACAGTGTTAGTGAGTGTGACAATATCTATGAAAACATACCGGGTGAGGATGGTGATATAGCCAACAAACACACTTTGGTATGAACAAGTTTTTGACAACTGGAACTAGGACATACTATTTATCTTAGACCATGCTCATGTACATGTTTGTACAGTATTTATCAGACTTTTATTTTTATCACATATTGTGGTTATTGAACTTGTTTGCTTTAAATTTAGTCATGTTCATAACATTTATGGTTGAAAAGCGGACATAACTTTCACTCATGAAGTTGAGAATTTCCTTCTCTACTGAGGTAATTGAGAAACAGGAAGAATTTATTCTTACAATTTTTAAAGGTAAATTACCTTCAAAAAGATTTAAAGTGCATTCTCAATGATAAACAAAACAATGCATAGTTTTTTTTAATGTCCAACAAAGCAAACTTATTATTAAATTCTTATAAATTAATTATTGTCTTTGTTTGTTTATTCTTAAAGGACAATGAAATCCAGACAAATTGATGTATGCACTAAAATACACTAAATATAATGAATAGTCTCTGGAAATTTGAGCACAATCGGTCAAGAAATAAGAAAACTATGGCTCTTTGAAAAGAGCCATGTATTTCTTCAAGTGACTCAAATTGGCAACGCACTCTGGCTAAGTTGTGGACAACTCCCCATACATTTTGTACACACAATTTCAGTTTTGTTCAATTTTCTCAAAATTTATGTTTACCCTTCGTTCGAGTTCAACATATGTTTTGTAGAATGCTTTTATACATAACATATCATGAATTGGGGGAATGGAAAAATGTGACTTTGAAGAAAACTGTAAAAATGGGAACATTTGTGTACAAAACATATGGGGAGTTGTCCACACACTTATCAGAGTGCGTTGCCAATTTGAGTTCCCCATAGGAATAAATGGACATCTTCAAAGAGCCGTAGTTTTCTTGTTTCTTACCCGATTATGCTCTAACTTTCAGAGATTATTCTTCATAATCTCTTCAAGACTATGAAAGCAACATTTTGCTTGGGTTTCATTGCCCTTTAACATATTATGTTCCACTATTGATGATAAAGCTTCAGTCTATTAAGCACTAGGAATAAGAAATAAAGCGTAGTAAAGCCAAGATATTTGTGGACTGGTTTGTCTTTGTACATCTTGTAGATGTGACACCAACATAAATCTAATGACATTTTGTTGAGAGGACTTCACATCAATATTGATGTAGAAGAGCTAGCAGAATGATGGAATATATTTATGATGATGAATTTAAATTAAAGTTGACTTTCACTGGGATTATACTAAATAAAACTCAAACTGTGGTGTCTCAAAAATGGAATAAGAATTAAGGAGTGACCAAAACCACATCCCAAAATTGCTCTAAACTGTATTCAAAGGGAAAGGTCACTCAAATGCCACCAATGTTTAATTTATGAAGGAAATTAATATTTATGAAAGGTAACACTGATATTAAAATCCCAAAGTTCAAATTTCTGTTACAAGCATCTTATTATTTTTGCAGCCCTAATGTTATATTTTACATTTAAAGTAATTCCTCCCATCAAAGAGTCAACATAAAATAAAATATTCCTCAAAACTTTGAGAAGACATCCAGATAATGAAAATCTGTGAAAAGAAAATTAAATTGGACATTATAATTAAGCGGTGAGTCATTTAACTCCTCCAAAGTGAAATTCCTTGAAATTTGAAGCGATCAAGGACGCAATTAACACGTCTGTTCGTCTTCAATCAATCTGGAGAGATCCCTGATCCCACCCGCCCCCCCCCCCCCCCCCCAACATCTGGCCGACAAATTGATGTGACAAGACTGCAATAATGTCTACTTGATTACTGAGGTATGATGCATTTAGAATGGCCCCTACCAATGATAAGACTCTTTTAACCCACTCCTTACTGGGACTTGGAGTGCCATGGTCCACGTTGTTATCAGCTCTAGTAATTACAATACCAAGGAGGACTTGCTCTTTATGTGAGTGTACAGCAGGCAAGTAGGCAATACATTCAGCCTTACCTAAGTACATGTATTCTGGTACCCTTTCTTTGTATTCTGTGTTTTCATTTTGTTTCGTACAATTTTGTACATAAAAGTAAAAATGTACATTTGGAAGTCAAAGCTTTTTCTCCAGTCCAGTTGGATTTGACATGGTTCAATACTTCAATTATCAAAAGTTTTTCATAAATATTTAATACTTGAAAGGCAAATTATCATAACTTGGGACTAATTAAAGGTATGGTTAAATGTCGGTGATACTATTTTCTCACTTTCAAATGGTGTTCATTTTCTTTAAATTCTCAAAGTTTTACATTTTACAGTGCCAGCATTTAGTCACATACACAGTACCAGTGTACTGCTCAATATGCCTTGATATTGTATCCACTTTCCTTTGTGATGAAAGGAACTTGATTTTACAGTAAAATCCATGCCAAGCACCTAAATGTACAAAGTTATTCATCTTTTATTGGGGCTACACCTGCCAGTTTGGAAAATGCATTTGTTTTGAGTTACATCTACATGAACTAGAAGAAAAAAATAAAGAGAAATAAAACCAGGTTTATTATCGTGTCCTTGGGATTTTATGGTTAGATTTCACCATAGTGGGTAATATCATTCGACCATGGATTGACAGTGCAAGTTGTTCCAGTACTTTTAAGAACTTTTTCCACATGTCAGTGACCTAACTTGAGTCCCACAAAACTATTTACATGTAATACATGCCATAATTATTTCTTTTGCTACTTCAAAGTAATAATACTAATATAAAGCATTTATAGAGCCCCATTGTATCGAGGTGCCCTATTCAAAGGTGCATTATTACCCTGGGTCATCAGGTACAGTTCAAATCTGCACAATTATCTTGCGCACCATCAACTCCCAGGGGAGCATACTAGCTCAAGAAAGTAAAAAGAAGAAAAGTAATTTTTCTAATGGTGCTAGTAGCTAGCTGCTATGAACATATTTTTGAAACACATGGATGCAAGACAATTATTTTTCTACATTTTCTAAATAACATAACAAATAATGTATATTTGTTATATTTTGCTAGAGAATCAAGTTGTTTTAAATAATTAAAAATGTCAACAATGATGATAATTGCAGTGAAATGTGAAAATGTTTTGGATTTTATCTGATTCACACATTTTAATGTACAAAGTTTTGTTGACATCTGTTAATGAAACATAATTTTTAAGTTACTGTAATATATTGATCTTTCAGTAGGGGGTTATAGAATATTGAAGCAGTCAGTGACATCACATTCATTTATTATTTACTAAACATACCTGTATGTAATAGTTCTAAACAACTTGTCCTTTATGTTGGGCTGTTGGTAGTGGGTTAGAGCTGGGTGATTGTTTTTATAGCAACCACTTTATCACAAATTTCTGGCTTGCCTGACATTGTTTAGAACTATTCCCCATGGTATCGAATGGCTGTGATGTCACACTTCAGACTTCAGTACTCTAGTTGTGGCGTTCTTATATTATCACACTATGTGTGATGTGTGTGTACAGAGAATAATGGATTACATTATGTATATAAGATGCATTACATTGCAATTACATAACTCATACTATCAAAGAAATATTAGCAAAATAATCTGGCCCCTACAGCATAAGAACAAAATAAATTTTGGTTGATAAATTGCTTTTTGAAGCCTGATATCATGATATTTTGTAAATTAGAAACAGTATTTTCTTGAAGAGATTTATGAGAAATCTAGAAAAAAAAGTTAACAGGTAATCGTCAAAAATTAAGCCTGATATCTTAAAGATTATGCTGATATCATTTAAGAAATCAATATTATTATTTATGTAGCTTTACAACTAATTAACTTGCCAAAGAGACTCATTGTCATTTGCATGCCTTCTAGTTCTACATTTATTGTAAATAAAGTTATTTTTTGAAAGTTTACTACAATTGTGTGCTAAAGACTGCTTGTTAAAATGTCAGTGTCTTCTGAAATCAAGAATGGAATGAATGAGTGAATGAATGAATGGATGAATGAATATATGAATGAAAGAATGGATTGATGGATGGATGGATGGATGGATTATTAATGGATGGATGGATGGATGAATGAATGAATGAATAAATGAATGAATTAATGAATGAATGAACAAATTAACGAATGAATGATCAAATAAATTAGTCGATGGATGGATGGAAGGATAAATAATGAACGAACGAATGAAACAAGTCTCTGACAAGTTGTGACTGCACGCATAAACATTTCAAGTGTTTTGCCCTGCCCCTCCCCCAGTTCCATTAAAGATTTAAATGGAATATCAGAACAAATTTCTGAAAAGTTGAATAAACCCAGTCACTACTTTTTAATGGATTTACCAGGACAAATACTGAAGGAAGCTTCATGCTCTGAAAGATTTTACAATTAGAAATATGCTCCAATTTTAAAATAATTTATTACACTAAACCTCCTATGACACTCCATTTCCACAGATGTGTAACCTGATATTGTTTAGTTCAATTTACATTCATTAACTTTGCCGCAGTATCAATAAATCTAAATTTAAATTGTGGGCAAATTAATTTGAGATTCATGATACACTGGTTTAATATGCAGGTACCGCAATTGGCTAAGTGGGTCAGAAAGATAAAGAGAAATCAGGTTTATTTCATTTTTTCAATTTAATCAAATTGATTTCATGCAGTACCAATAAATTAAGACTCTTTTCTGGGCAATAATAATACTTTGGTTGTAAAGTGCCACCACTTATCATCAAGCGGACTAAGTGGAGCAGAAAGGACCCCATTTGACCCCAGACAAATAAGTCCATTCAGAGGGCCAGATTCACGACGCCCAAGGGGAAGGGGGAGCGAGGCAGAGACCCAGGGTTTGATTGACGGAGGGACATCATGAGCAAACAGCACCCCCTGGGCACGGGACGGACGGACTTACAAATCATACAGCCCAATAAAACACAATCAAACAAGATGGAAGGTTGCGGTCACAAGTAGGCCAAACAATGTATTCCAGTGTTGGTCCAGACAGGGGTTTAAGGGGATGCATTGGCATTAGCTGCGCAATCTTGCCCCACCTCTAATCGCCCAGCAGGATAATGCATGTGTGGGACTGTTGTTCTTACGATTCTCTCTTTAGCCTTTAGCGGTGTGTGATTAAAGGATATGTGATCTGGGTGGTGACTTTTGAGGTTACTCACAGGCAAGAGAGCACTTAGGATTGGTTTTATTACAGACCTACTGTTTTCTCTACTAACAGGACAAGAGAACAGACTACCTTTTGTCAGATTTTTTATTATCCTCCTTTAATGTTTTTCTTTTACTTACTTCCAATAGGTCTACACCTGTTCGCCCTGCCATTAACACATTATGAAATGACAACATACATGAATGAAAGAGGTACAAAGGTTCTTTATGACTTGTTTAGCATGTTGTATTCATTTCACATTTTACATCACTCCTACAAAAACTTTCCAACTGTATCACAATGTTTGTTCTATTTGCCAGCAGTAGCACGTTATATAATGACAAATTGACAACATATCAACTTTAGATAATGAGTCACATAATATCCTCATGAACTGTACTGCATTTCAATTCAAAGAAAGCTTTCTGAATAATGTATCCATTCTAACATTTTGTTTTTCTTTAGTCAAGTAAAACGCAGGAAAACTAGAAGAGAGTTCAAAGAAAATTCTCATAACTGATGATCTACACCCAAGCCTTCACACTAACCCTTTTCTCTACTGTCATGATAGGGCAAGTGAAATCATACCTTTTACAATTTGACTTGCCCAAACAGAAAATGTACTTGCCCCTTTCATTCTAGACAAGATTTCCAAGTAAGGAATCACATTTTCTCTTGTAGTTGACCAATAATTTAGTTGCCCGATTGGGCAAGCAAACTAGCAAACTAGCCCCACACTAATTTTTACTTCCCCTTGGCAAGCGGGCAAATACTAGTGTCGAGCAGGCCTTTATGATTTTCGGGGGGTTTTGGGGCATTTCGGGGGGGGGGGGGGGGGGGGGTAATCGCCCTGAGCCCCCGTGTATTTGTTTCACTGGTGTCGAGCCCTGTCTACAACCAAGTATAAAACTGATCCGCTGAGATTAACTAAAGATTATTCATAGACCATGATAATAATCCATGGATTTACCCAGTAAAAATATTACTAGGCGGAGCACCCAAACCCAAATGTGTGTGACTTAAATTTCTTAAAATGCCATTACAAAAAAGCATTAATTTGGCCTTTGCTAATTAAGATTACATACTAAACAAATTGCATCTCAGAATATTGCTCCAGGAAAATAGGGAAAATCAGCTTAAAGGGATAGTTGAGTTCTGGTAAGGAGAGTACAGTTTTAGTGAAACTGAATTTTAGTAACCAAAACCTGCATCATTACATTACAAACTAATAGTTATAACTAGAAAGGAACACAAAATTACAAATGACGTAGTAAAGATCATGTTATCATTCAAAAAGAGCCGTTAAAACGTAAGAGGGCGCTCTCTAAACACTCATCGGTTTCAACCATTTTGAATAAAATATTGTGCATGTGATGCTTTGTTGAAATAGTGATTAGATAGAGAAATAACCAACAACTATTTAAATACCTATTTTGTAACTTTTTTGAAAAGAAGAAGCATTTTTTTGAATTTTTAACGGCTGGTTCAAAATTCTCTAATAAACCCGGAGCCCCGGGTTTATTACAAATTGTTATATTTATGGATATTTCAGCCGTTTCTGAACCGATTTTGATCAAACAAAGATGATTTTATTGTTAAAATATTATGCTCTTTCAAATTTTACACTCAGTTTTTCATTACCTCACAAACCAATTAGGTAGTCTAGTGCCCTCTCTACCAAAACTCAACTTTCCCTTTAAAGTGAGGCCTGTTAAGTGTCAGATATTGCCCAAAATGACATTTGAGACTTCAATCCTGTACCAAAATCATTGTAAGATAATTATGTCCGAATGATGTGTGAAAGTTTCATTGAAAAAGAACACTGCTTTCCTGGTTAAAAAAGCGAAAATATGCGTCAGCTTTAACGGACGTTTATGAGGTTTATGACCGTTTGTTAACGCTTTTGATCTGAATGATAGATATCGTCATACTAAAGGGGCATTTGAAAAAATCTAACCCTATTTTATTCTTCTCTTACCATAAGCTAAACAACACGGTAGAAGGGAAACGAGGAAGGGTTACTTTAAAATGTACATTCTATTTTGTCTGTAAATTTACTGCTAGTGCTACACAACTGAGAAATCAGAAATAAACATTTATTTTTTTCCCTGCAGAGAACCTGGGATTGACACAAGAGTATTCAGTCACTGCCAATGGGCCCTCCCTCAGCCCTTAATCCCGGGATTTACCTCAACGCCACAGTGTCCAAAGCCAAGTGGAAACAAATCTCACATTTCTCTTTCTGATCCCTCCTTATCACAAATAATTGTTTCAGCTTTGACCTTAAAGACCCTTGTGGGGTCCTTATGAACTCCCTTATGAAAAGTTGCCTCAATTGTACGAAAGGTGAGATTGATATGTACTACATGTGCTGAGGGCTCCACACTTACATTTGCCCAGGGCCAGTAGAAATTGATGTCGGGCCGGTAAAATGTTATGCAAGTTTATACAATTATGGAAGCCCAATCGCCATTAGGCAATTACATTGTCAAACTGTCCAGTACAGAATGATAAAATCTTGTATTTCTCAGTGTCGAGCCTCGTCCATAATTGCAGTTTTGACAAATAAAAGGGGTAAAATTTTGAATAGTACACATTTTACAAATGAAGTAAAAGTTTTAGCAAATTTTGGCAAGTACACCTTTTGTTTTGGGTTATCCAAATGGGGAGAAAATTATTTCAATTGCCCGACCAGTCTACTGGGGGGGGGGGGGGGAGATTTTGATCTGGGTTACAGGAACAGGTTTGGAGCCATTTTAGAATTGGGGAAAGGAAAGTTTGGGGCAGCTTGTGGAGATCACAAAAACATAACCCAATGATATAGTATGGCTCTCAGGCTCTCATGTTTGATGTTTCATGCATTCACAAGATTGTCAGGATGTCACCACCAGATGGCAGCATATCTGATACCCATGAAAAAGATATTGCATTTTGAAACACAGGTTTGGGACTGGGATACCAACAAATAATCATTCCAGCACATTTGGTGCACGTTCTACTCCCTTGGGAGCATTTTATTCTGGTGATCATTGTTACTATCGGGTTGGGTACCAATATACACAGCAGCAATTCATGGAAAGGAGTTTTTATCAAAGTACACAAATGACCAGTTGGACATCTAACCCACAAAACTTATATCGAAAGATGAAAGATGAAGGCTCCAAACCGATACACCCCTAACTGGGTTACATTGCATTTGTAAGAAAAATGCAAATGAATGAAATGGTTTCTGAACAACAGTTGCAGCAAATACACAAACAAAACAACAATTACTTTGCCAAATAATTGTAAGGTGTTTATTAAATATTACATTCACAGTTCCTCTTCATATCATCTTCACACATTCAATAATCAAGAAGCACAATCACTGCAAAAAGAAAAGATAAAAACAGCATTTGCAATTTTTAATTTGGTCAAGATACAGCTCTGGTTCTTTATTCATATCCACTTGAAGTACACACAATAATAATGATATGAGCTGAAAAACGCTAATTAGGAATCGGTGAGAAGCCATGGGCATTCAGCAAATCATTTAATTGACCCAAACTGATTGATGGTAGGTTATAAGGCCGAGTCATGTCGGTAATTGTCGGAACCGGGTCCCGATAAACTTTTACCGGTCGGGAACCGGTATCCCGATAAATTTTTACCGTCGAAACTCGGACCGGTAAAATCACGCAATCGTGCACGCATCGGCAAAAATGCACTGTTTGGGGCTTATATTGCTCTTTTTATATGCAAATAACATTATAAATACTGAGGCTTTTATGGATTTACATATCAATCTTTACGGGAAAATAGTTACAGACTATCCAGAATTAACTCAGTTTCGCATGAAAAGTTTTTTTTTTCGAAGTAAATTGGACCTATAAATCGATCGTTTGTTCACCATTGCCCATCGCAACGCGGTTCACAGAAACTTAGCCCGCTAGTCGGGGGGAAACGATCGCTTCTGACTGTGAGCCACTGCCCTCAAAAAGTGGCTATAAATTAGCCTTTTCGCAATCAACACCATTTTGGTAGTCTACTTACATGATAACATGGCATTTGAAAGCTGAACAGAATACAAAATCACCCCCAAAACAATGAAAAAACTGTGCTGAATTATCGATAAATTTCCAAGGAACATTCGTGATTGTGAGGATCGAAGGTTGATGAATTGAGCTACAGCATGCAGCAAGTTTTCGGGCCGCTGTTTCATGCATATCGCTTGTATACTTTGCGTGCAAGTTACGGGTCTTTTTTTCTTACGCGAGATTCATCCGCCGGCCGGTGGAACTATGTTAATTCATCCCAGGCTAGGCCATACGTTTGCACACAAAGTATACGAGCGAATAGGAGCGATGTAGTCGTTTTTTATCGATATTTTGCGTAATTGTTTTCATTGTTTTGGGGCTCATTTTTGTTTCTGTTCAGCTATCAAACGCCATGAAATCATGTAAGTAGAATATCAAAACATTTTTAAATGGTGCAAATGACCAAAAAACGTATTTTGAGCTACTTTTTGAATGCACTGGCTTATCAGCTGGATCATACAAAGATCCATCAGACAACTCCCCTGGAGTATCGGACTAACATTGTGTGCACATCCGCCGACAATATCGTTCAAATGACTAGCAATTTTGCGCTTCCTGTTCAATTTCTGACTGTCAAACGAAGTAAAGAACCAAGAATTTCTCGAAAATAACCACTCTTTAAAGTAAATGATATCAATTGCCTGTTTTTATTTGAATTCCGCTACATTATTGTGATAATCTTAATTTCTTTTTTAACATTGTATTTATTTATTTATTTTTTCGGGGCACCGTTTCCGATATAACGAAACCGGGTCCCGATTGAAACGGTCGGTATCCGGTGTGATCGACCGAACCGACTCAGCCTTAGTAGGTTATTCACATGTAAATATGTAAAACAAGACTTTATAAGAAAAACGTTGAAACAAACAATAGACAGCAATTTTGATGAATACAAAACTGTTAAAATACCTCCTGACAAAAATCTTTTCCAACATAACCAAGGACATGCAAACAGAGAGAAATTGTCTACAAAAAAAGAATGAAGGTTTGTAAGTCCCTCCAAGAAATATATTGCCTTGAAGTAATATTTGACTGCTCTGAGCAAAATAAATGTCTGCTACGTTTTTTTTTTTAAGCCATGAAACGCAGCAAACAAATGGAGAGATTTTCTTTCAAAAGAGGAGTGTAGCTTTGAAAGTCCATCCTAAATAATTGATGAGTTAAAGTAGAAAACAAGCGATGATTGTCCAGGGCGAAATAAATCTCATGGAATCAATCGAGCACAGGCACACTGCAAACAAGAACATTATATGAACATAAAATGACAGCGAAAACAAAATGACAGTACCTCCACTCAACAAACAACAAAATGTGAAGACAAAATTACAGTACCAATATACATCGAATAACAAACAACATGATCGGACATCCAGCAGACAACAAATGTGTGATCACAAAATTAAAATTTGTATAAACATCAAACAAAGAATATATGACAATAAAAAATGACTTACCGCTTCTTCCAGCGCTGCCTGTCTCCCGCATAGACACGTGAAAGACGAGAGATTTTCCACAAATGAGCTCAGAAGACTGGCAGGAAGGCTAGCTATGAGGTCCATGGGGAACTTGGTGATAAGGTGATTGATGATGTTGGCAAATCCTAGGGCCTCATGGTCGTGCACTTCAGAACTAGAAGGAAATTTGACAAAATAATAAATCAGACACTAATTTTTTCAGGAAATAGTGAAAACAATGATGTGTACACAACTAAAGTGAGCAGGGTGACAGGTTAACATAGGCAACTAGCTCCACAGGGATACAGTGATTTATGATCTTCTCAAATCCTAGGGTCTTGTGGTCTTAAACATCAGAACTAGGAGATTGGACAAGAGGAGAAATTGGTGATAAGGTAATTGATGATGTTTGCAAATCCTAGGGCTTTTTGTTCTTCGAGTTCTGAACTACTAGGAGATTGATGGTAAAATAGGAAGAAATCATATTAAGGATATTGAAGTTATATTGATAAGTCTTCTTTTTATGGAAACTACTAAAGATTTGCATTAAGGACTTAAGGTGCTTGTATTCTAATATTTTGTCTTCTTTCACCATACAAACTAACAACAAACATAGCAAATAGGCTACAAATACTATGTAGGAAAAACATTCTCTTATGCAATGTTACAATATTAAAGCATGTTATGCAAGCCTGCAAATATTGAATTATTTGCAAGTTTACTTTTCTTACCTATTTAGTGTTTGTAGAAGGCACTGAATGAAGTGAGCTAGGTAGGCTGACTTTGCTTTGTTATCATCAAAGACGGGTCCGTCTAAGGTTGCTAGCTGTGAAAGGCACTGCATGGCATGGTGACATAGATCAGAATTGAGACGAGTCCGGGAATGTATCTAAAAAATTAAATAATAAACAAGAAAATATCACACAATAAATCAACAAAATGGATCATTTACAAAAATATCTTCCCTGTTGTAAATCTAACAAACTAGAAATTAGCAAAAGTAAGATTACATTATGGTGTGACCGCAAATTCAGGAATGAATGAATGGGGAAAGACATTACTTATAAGAGATTTAATTTTACAAGATGAAATGACCAATAACTTATGTTACACTACTATGGGCAGCACCATGTAACAAGGGAGGGGTTTGGGTAGTCCTAAAAAGGACTATGGTAGTCCTGGAAATTACTCTGGGTTATTTTTTCCTCAAGCTTGTAGTCCTGGCGGGACTACAGTATACTACAGTATAAGTGAATTGTAGGTAGGGATGGACTGACATTACAAACAGGTTGACTGTTCAACACTAGGAATCATGTTATCTATCTTCCTGCATGAAACCTCCAACATAACTTTATAAAGTGCATTCAGTCTTTTTAACACTAGCCATACCTTGAAGAACAGTTCTAGGAGTCCGTTTTCCAGAAGGGGGTCTTTCCATTTAGCATCTGGTTTCAGAGGGGGTGTGTCAACTGGTTGGAAGGAACCTACACGACGTCTCGCCGGTGGAAATCAAAACAGTCAAGGAAACATTCAAAATGTTCAATAATTTGTGACTTTCCCTGTTAAAATACAGACTTGAAACTGGCGTAATTGATTTGTTTTCTTTTAACAAAAAGGGATAGTCTAGTTTTGGTTTGGAAGGCGCTTCAAGAAATAATTGTAAAAAATATAAATAAAGTGTAATATCTGCAAGAGCATGTGATTTTAAAGAAAAAACTAACTTTATTTGATCAAAATTGGTTCAGAAACTGCAGAAATATCAATAAATATTCAGCTTGCCCGAAAATGTTTAGACCCAATACCCACGACAATGAATAGCTGTGTCGTCACACTACAGCACTCTATCTATACTCAACACAATAAAGGAATAACATAAATCCAAAAGGGAAATAAAATGGTGATTCAAAAGTTCAAAAATTATATGTCTAATGAGCATGAATTCCCAGTTGAGAACCTGCTTAACAACCACCAAGTCACACATTTTTTGGCTTGCCTGACATTGTGCAGACCCATGACAATATCAGCGAAAAAATTAATATTTTTATTTCGGGGGCTCCATTTTCGGGGGCTACTTTTCCAACTTTCGGGGGCTACAAATTTCCAGGCTCTTTTTCGAATTTCAGGGGCTACTAATAAGCTATAATGCTGTAAGTGATCATTTTATAAGCATTTTATCACAATCCAAACAGAAAAATCCCACAAAAAATCCCCAAAAATAAAAAAATTAAATTAAATTAAAAAATAAATAAATAAAAATTCGCCCGGGGGCGAATTTGGGCATTTCGTGGGTGAAATCACCCGCCGCCCCCGTGTATTTTTTTCGCTGGACAATATGTGACCTTACACCACAAAACGACCGTTATGTCGCTGTGGTAGTTTTTCTTTTATTAGCTAAATAGTCAAATTGTGTTAAAAATATGAGATTTAGGATTTTGGTATTTCCTGAATAAGCATATTTTAATCTAGCTTCTGTAACATTTTGAGCATTGGAAATTATGTTCAAATATAATTTTTTTCATCTAATTAATGTGATCTTATTACAGCGCTTTAATGGAAACTGATCTTTTAAATGGCCCGTTTCTCCCTTATTTTAAAAATGCTTCAGCCATTTTCCAAATCTTTGGTGTTCATTTTGAGAGGGTTTGCTTAGTCCAAATATGACGAATCATATACCATTTTAAAGGTAATGACTTCTATTTTAATGTTTTATGAAAAGCAGCACAATCATTTTTCCCGACTTATTGGTCGTTTTGTGGTGTAAGGTCACATATAATATAAATCCAAACAAGAAATAAAACAGTGACACAAAAGTTTGAAAAGGATATGTCTAATGAGCATGAATTCCCAGTTGAGGACCTGCTCACATATACTGAGGAAGCGACTGAAGACCTTCCCTGTTTCACCGCTGAGTGGGCCCTCTCTTGACATCATCTGGTGAAGGATTTGGATCGCAAACATGAACACCTTCTTCAGATCATGACCCTGGACAATAAAAAGGTTTAAATAATAATCAATTACTTTGAACTTATAAAGCAACACTTGATTTGAGCACATTACTAATCCCTAGGTGTAACCCTAGATGTACACAGCTACTTTGAAACAAGAAAAACTTAAATAATTATATCATGACAAATAATATCATACATATTCAACAGAGACAAGTACATAAATTCATAAGTGTTCTGGAGGCCAAGAGCCAAGTTCTACCAGGAAAGAACTCAGGACTAAAGCTTAGCTCTCCAGTGTTAGTATGTGCAGACAAGAAATCTTGTCTTCAGCCATGGGAATGAAACAGGCTGGACAGTCAACGATTCTGCACAACATTAAATGGTTTTATAATACTACTACTCAACTACTAATACACCAACATAATTGTACTATTATTTTCAATAATCAAGACAATACAGATGATGTAATAATAAAGATGGCAATAATGATGACAAGATGATGATGATAAGATGATGATGATGATGATGATGACGATGACGATGACAATGACGATGACGATGACAATGACAATGATGATGATGACGATGGCCAGGTCACTGATAGTCATCCTACGTTACATTAAAAACTATTGCATTTGTATTTTGCAAAGAACCTACTTAGAATTGTATCAACTAAAAATTGAAAACAATAATGATGATATGATGACATAAATGGTACCCTGGGGTACCAAACGAATATCCGCCATTTTGTTTAATTATTTATTTATTTTTTAGGGCTGTACCGGGGTATAGCGTGCATACAAGCGCGCGCTGCACTGCATGCACAACGCAATACGGTTGTGCTTTAAGTGGACACAAGATGGCGCTACACAACGCGGTACCCCGGGGTACCGCGTGTGTCATCATATGCCGAGTCTTTTAAACCAAGTAGGCATCATGGTTACTGAAGACAGATTAGCTCAAGGTTAGGCTTACCTCAAATATCCTCTTGCACTGGATGTGGAACTCCCAGCTCAGTCCAATGTCGCTGGTTCTAGTGGACCCAGAGTACTCATTGAGTAGAGCAGTCAGCATGGAACATGATATCATTTGCTGTTGATCGGAAAATTAGATATAAAGAATAAGAATTAAATACACTTTCATATTTTGTCAAAAGACTTGATGGATGGAATAGATAGATCATAATTACATTATCTTGCATTGGATGTGGAACATCAAGCTAAATTCAATGTCGCAAGTTCTAGTGGACCCAGTGTACTCATTTAGCAGAGCAGTCGGCACTGAACATGCCATCATTTGCTGAAGAAAGAAACAAAATAGAATGTATAGCGAGTGAGTTGTAAATTATGAATAAAGTACTTCGAATGGGATATCAGATTCATTTAGCTTTGATATATTTCTGACAAAAATATGATATAATTTGTTGTCTATGTCGATGTGACAATTAAAAAGCCCCTATTAGACCTGCTCGGGCATGGCTGTGTTTGTCCAGCATGCCTAATTTTACATTAGAACCGGGTCCAAGCCAGGCTTACCTGTATGTAATTAGAAATGCCAGACGTAATGAGGAATGTAATATAGCCCAACCCTGATTGTTAGTAACTTTATAACTTCAACAGAAGCCAGTATTTCCAATCCAAATAAGTGTTCTGGAGACCAAGAGCAAAGTTCTACAAGAAAAGAACTCAGAACAAAAGCTAAGCCGTCCAGGGTTAGTATGTGCAGACAAGAAATCTATCACAAGCCACGGGAATGAAACAGGCTGGACAGTCAACGATTCTGCACAACATTAAATGGTATTATAATACGAGTTCTACTACTAACTACACCAACAATAATGATCGCTATAAATGATATCATCATGCTCCAGTCGTCTATGTCGATGTGCTGACATGAAAAGTACTGTTCATAAAAATCACTGAAAAACTTTCGAGAACTACTGCGAGGGAGCGAAGCGACCGAGCGGGGGGGAGGGTGTGGGTTGGATGTGTCCCCCCTCCCACCACGGTAGGGAGATTTTTCAATTTTGGGGTTCAGAATCGTGCAATCTGGTGCATTCTGTGGTGAGATTTTTAACCCTATTAATAAGAATCTGGAGTGAGAGGATTCCACTTAGCATAACACATACTAAAACAGGCTCTGGGTAAACATTTTTATCATTACCAGCAAGCAGAGAGGATTATTTGAAAAAAATTAGAGAAAAAGCGGAAATCTGCGGAAACGCGAAAGATTTTCATGCCTGGATGTGACAATCGAAAAGCCTCTCTTAGACCTGCTTGGCCTGGCTGTGCTTGTCCGGTATGCCTAATGATAAGCATGGCTCATTTGTACGTAATTAGAAATGACAGACGTAATAGGAATGTAATAAACCCTAATTGATTTGTCAGGTTTTCTCCTGATCATTCTAAGCTTCTGGTACGATTATTCAGCATTGGACATCTGACAAAGTAGGCATGCTTTCTGTGTCACGATGAACACAAAGAGAGATATTCCCACTAGCACTTAGTATGTGGAGAGAAGCATGAAGAGATGCTCTAGACCAGAGAGCAAAGTCAAAGCCTTGCAACAGCTTTTGGGAAAAGGGTTAACAAGGCAATGTACCACCAGAGACAAGGAAAGCTTACCAGGGTTGAAGTGTCCACTACTAACGACTTGTGATATACAAGAAAATTCCTTCTCTCCTTGCCTCCTAACTCTCCATGGCTCCCTCTTGAAGACATAGGAGGGTAATTATGATCATAGCTAGTAAAACTTTCTATTTTTTCTTATTCTAAGGCATTGTATCAACAAAAACATGGGGTTGCTTACCAGAGTGGGGTCCCCACTAGCAATGAGCTGTGATATATCAGAGAAGAGTCCCTCTCTCCCGGCCTCTTTGCTCTCCATGGTGCCCCTCTTGAAGATGACTGCCACGGCCTGCAGGATCTGCTCACGCACATAGCTGGGTAACCTACCAGAAATATGGAATAGAATTAAAGAGATAGTCATGCTTTCGTATTGCATTTAATTTACTTTTTTATATACAGTTTCATTTCTGCTTTAATGTCACTGCAATTATAGTCCTGAGATATTTGAGAGAAACCATTATGGAAAAGCTAAATTACTTGGGGTAACAAGTGACATAAGAGGCAAGTTAAAATATTTCCCTTTAATGAGCGACATATTTGCGGAATAAGCTTAGAACTGCATGATTACTGGATTATGAGTGACACATTTTATGATGATACATATCTCACTGTATTTATGCATATATATATATTCAATTTAAGAGGAGAAAATACAAACAACTATCTCTGGTTTCTGCATATAACATAGACATGTAATTGATGACCTTGAGAGCTTGCAACTTACCCCGGTTTGTGCGTGACATATTTGAGGAGAAAGCTGCGCACATTATCCACATGTGAGTGGTCAAGCAATGCCCAGTCCCGAATCACAGCCTCCTTGACCGTTGATGCTGCCTGGAATAGGATGTAGTCCACCTCACTGTGTTCTGCAATCAATAAATCAATCACATAAAGGATCAAGATTACTCTCTGGTTTAAATCAATTATTGTTTATTTTTTCAAGAGAAAACTGCGAACATTGTCCAGGGAGTGAGAGTGGTCAAGCAACCAATCGAAAGGATAAATATCTTTCTCGAGTAATTATCAATAATAGTATCTATAACATGAAGAGACTTTATATTTGTGTGCTCTAGTAACTTGGTAAGTCACCAAAATAGGACATAATTCTTGATCCATTAGCCTAATATAATTAAAAGGGATAACATGTGCATTATGTCAGTGAGTTTCAAGTCGAGGGCCAGGAATGACGGAATTTATAATAAAGTTTGTCTTTGATTGGAGCCAGCAGATTCAGGTTTCACCATTTCTGGTCATTCAAATTCAAGTTATGCTCTTATTTACCCCACTGTGTCAAAAGGAAAGGCGATAATTTCTAGCTGTGGTTCACAGAGCATTCCCTTAGCTTTTCTATCAGGTTGTTAAAATGATGAGATGAATCCCACCATAGAGTTTTATGTTGAAGATCCAAATTTGTTGGTAGCCAATACAAGAGCTTCTGGTGGCCATTGGCACCTGGGCCACCACTAAGGGCGAACCCTGGGCCCAGGGGCCCGATTATGGACCAGCGACATTTACCATGGTGGCTCTAACTCATCGATGTCAATATGTTAGAATACCATACAAATCAACAGAACGTAGCATAGCACACATACCGTCCTTAATCATTCAAGCATATCTAGAGATCAGAAGAACTAGGGCTGGTCCTGAGTTATTATGATCGTGCTCTCGGCCACTGGTTTACAACTTACCTAGAATGAACTGGCATGCCTGAAGAGGATTGGGGGCTCTCCTGAAAGCCAGTATGGTATGCTCAGCAGCTTGCCTTTGCTCCTGGTTAACTGTGTGGGGTGGGGCCTGCATACAAATTATAGATCACAAACAAAATCAAGACAAATTGCAAGGATGGGTAGATGGGTAGATGGATGGATGGATGGATGGATGGATGGATGGATGGATGGATGGATGGATGGTAGGTAGATACCGTAAATCTGTGTATAAGATGCACTTTTTTCCGTCAGAAAAATTTCAAAGTGGGGGGTGCGTCTTATACACAGGTACAGCCAAAAAAAAAAAAAAAAAAAAAAAAACATGTTTACAAATTTTTTTTGTAGACACCCTGTTGTCATGTTAAATGCGTATAACACTGGTCTAGGGCATGACATGAGCTTGATGTCATAATGTAGCATTCATCAAAATATGATGACATAAACGGTACCCCGGGATACCAGACGAAATCCGCCATTTTGTTTAATTATTTATTTAATTTTTAGGGCTGTACTGTGGGTATAGCGTGCATACAATCGCGCGCTGCACTGCATGCACAACGCAATAGCTGCGGTACGGTTGGACGCAAGATGGCGCTACACAACGCGCTGCGTGTGTCATCATATACCTTTGTCTTACATACAAAATAGTGGTTAGTATAAAAATAATTGCAAGTTTATTGAGAAGTAACACTGCTGCTAATGAATATTTATATATTCGTGAGCAGCAGTACTCATTAAATATGAAATTTTCTAACCAGTGGTTATAAATTGTTCTCATATTAAAAATAGTTGTTAGTTAATTTAGTAAATTGCATATTTAATGGGCATTGTTACTCATGAATATATGAATATTCATGAGCAGCAGTGTTACTGCTCAATAAATGTGCAATTTTTCTACTGACCACTATTTTTTAAGTGAGAAAATATATATGATGATGAATGCTACATACGACATTAAGCCCTTGTCATGCCCTAGACCAGTGGTATTTAAGCATTCCAACAGCACTACAGGGTGTCTAATTTTTTTTTTTTTTTTTTGCTGTGAAAGTTGGGGGCAAAGTATGTGACAGTTTTACAGTTCAAGTTTTAGAGGACCCATATTCATATTTCTTGGACTAAACTGTACTTCAGCGCAACACCGGCTACGCAATTTTGTTTGGAAAAATGGAAAATGTTGCACCATTCGTTTCTACATTAGCGGCGCGGCAATGGCATCTGTGTTGTGCAGGTCTGATACTGAAAGTCTGAAACTGTGAAAGTATCTGAAATTTACTTATCGTAAAACTAAACTTTTAAAAGACCCCCCCCCCCCCCCCACCCCACATCATCTTGGTAAATGGTCCACTCAGGTGGACCATTTATTTTATTGACTAATAATCAAAACGCTTTCGCATCATTTTGCGAACGCAATCAGTAACATTTTGGCATTTATTTCGACTCATTTATCGTCTGTCGGACTTATTAAATAAGCATACTTACGATGATGATTTCATTGACTAATATTCGTAACGTTCATTTTGAGAACGCAATTGGTAAGATTTTGGCATTTATTTCGACTCATTTATCGTCTGTGGGACTTGTAAAATTACCGTTATTACGCCGATCATTAATTGACTAATAATCGTAACGTTTTCGCTTCATTTTGAAAACGCAATAGGTATCGTTTTGGCATTTCGACTCATGTATCGTCTGTCGGACTTGAAAAATTACCGTTATTACGCTGATTATTTTATTGACTTATATTCGTAAAGGTTTTTGCTTTTGAGAACAAAACGGTAAAATTGCGATACCATTAATTTCAAATCATTTCTCGTCTGTCGGACTTATTGAATTAGCATAATTACGATAATTTTTTTTTTTCATTGACTCTCAAAATAAGAGCGCGCATATTCAAAATTACTGACGATAAAACATTGCCAAACTAATCTGAAACATCGTTTTTATTATCGCAAAATAAGAACACGCAATATCACGCTTATCTGGAAAGTCGTAAATATCTTCTCAACATTAACGGACAAAGTAACAATTTGGGCTACGAGAAAATGACGCAAAATAAATCTGAAACATTGTTTTTATCATCGCAAAATAAGAGCACGCATATTCAAAATGATTGACGATAAAACGATGTCAAACTAATCTGGAACATCGTTATCATCTTCACAAAATTAGCGAACAAAGTTACAATAATGCGCTACGAGAAAATAATGCAAAATATATGTGAAACATCGTTTTTATCATCGCAAAATAAGAACTCGCAAAATAAGAACACGCAATATAAAAATGATTGACGATAAAACGATGTCAAACTAATCTGGAACATCATTATCATCTTCTCAAAATTAGCGAACAAAGTTACGATAATGCGCTACGAGAAAATGACGCAAAATAAATCTGAAACATCGACATCGTCATCGTTTTTATCATCGCAAAATAAGAACACGCAATATCAACATTATTGACGATAAAACAATACCAAACTAATCTGGAAAGTCAGTCACGCGTCACGACTCACGTCACTCAGCTCAATTCACTTGACCGAAATTGGTGCCACTAAACTGCACCATTCGCATTTCATTCAACAATCTGTGCGATGCCAGTGCAGTGGCAGTGCAATATGCAGTTGAGTGAGCGCGATCGCGAGTGTGGTGCGAAAGGAAATGTTATTACACTGCTCAGTCATTAAAAGGGTCATAATTTCGAACATGTTTACGTTTTTTTTTTAGTTTTACTCATTTTCTGAAAACTTACCATTATAATTTGAGAGGCCTCTTCAAGTTGCCTGAGAAAGTCACCCATTTTGAATAATATTTTGTCCTATTCTACGTCAAAACTTGTGCAGCTGCAGAAGACTGCGCGCTGGCAGGTGACCTTTGTGTATGAGTATCACTTCCGTTATGTTAATTTTACTTCCGGTAGAAATCGATCGCATGGATTTGATGATTTAGTGAAATAAACCATAGGATCCCTATTAAAAAAAAGATAGATAGATAGAGAGATAGATAGATAGATAGATAGATAGATAGATAGATAGATAGATAGATAGATAGATAGATAGATAGATAGATAGATAGATAGATAGATAGATAGATAGATAGATAGATAGATAGATAGATAGATAGATAGATAGATAGATAGATAGATAGATAGATAGATGATAGATAGATAGATAGATAGATAGATAGATAGATAGATAGATAGATAGATAGATAGATAGATAGATAGATAGATAGGTAGATAGATAGATAGATAGATAGATAGATAGATAGATAGATAGATAGATAGATAGATAGATAGACTTGATTGTTTATTTTATTTTTTTTACTACACAAGAAAGAACAACATGTATACTACATGCTGAAGAATTTTTGCTGAAGGAATTTTAGATTCTTGTACATTATATTGTACAAGAATCTAAAAATTATGCAGCAAACTTAAAGTACTTTCTTTGATTTCAAGTGGTAAGCAATACAATACGTTTGGTCCAGTGACCGTAAGCATACCGGTAATATTAATTCGAGAAAATGTTGAAAGACTATAGTTTGAGGAATAATCAAATTCCTTCCTTGTATATAACAACATTATGAGTGAACATCAATATTTTGACCATAGGCGTCGATTTATTCTCGTCACTGGGGGGGGGGGGGGGGGGGGGGGGGTGGTGGGGGTTGTCATTTCGACATAAGCTTCGGCGAGGGAGCGAAGCGACCATTCTAGCACTATCCCCAGGATTTTATGACCGGGGGGTGGGGGGGGGGGGGGGGCACACAATAGTTTTTAACCAAATACACCTAAATTCAACGGACAAAGCACACTTGGTGAGCACTTTTGCAAGAAACCCTTAGAAGGGTAGGGGCCCGCTCGGTAAAGCCCCTAGCTGCCGTGGCTCACGGGGGCAGAGCTCCCGCCGTTAGCTTTTAGGATTTAGCTGGCTATTGTTATTAAGTGCTCATTGCAAGCACCCTGATGGAACTCTGAATGGAATCAGTCAACGGATACCCACATTTGAAATCTCAATGGGGGGTCCAGGGGGCGGAGCCCCCTGAAGCTTTTGGATTTTCGATATCCGATCTAAAGATGTTGTTCATAAACATGTACATTATAATATAAATAGTTAGCTATACAGGGTGGCCCCCAAAAATCGGAACGGGGCACTTCCAAAAATATAGTAACAACATAATTATATCCGTCGGGTAGGGTATCTTTTCCAATGAAAAACGATACCAAGAACAATTTTGGTCGTGTAGTTTTTGTTTTAGGGCGCTCTGAGTGACACCATATGTCAGGCTCCCATTTTTGTAAATTTTTACCAAGTCAGTGCCTGCGATAAATCGCACTTACTCCCCGTCATAGCATTGAACAACGAGCAATACGCGCGCTACATGTTAGTGTGCATTCAGCTGTGTGCCGAGCGAATGGGCATGTTGTTTGGTGATATGACGGTCAGTAAGTGCGATTTATCAGACATTGACTTGGTAAAAATGCACACAAATGGGAACCTGACATAGTGGTGTCACTCAGAGCGCCCTGAAACAAAAACTACACGACCAAAATGACTGTCCTTGGTATCGTTTTTCATTGGAAAAGATACCCTATCCGATGGACATAATCATTTTGTTACTATATTTTGGGAAGTGCCCCATTCCGTTTTTTGGGGGGCCACCCTGTATAGTAAGTTATATAAAGTTAGCTCAATTTGAGTGGGCATGCATAGCGAGAAATCTTGAATAAGGGTATACAGGGGGCTGGAAAAGATGGCCTTAATCGGGTTCCAAGGGCGCAACCCCTGGAAGATTTTGGATTTGGGCAGTTTAGCACTCTCAAGATGTGCATCAACTTTCATATAATGAATGAGATGCATGGGCAACGTCCCTTCATTTTAATGTTACATGTATTTCTGAATCCCAAATATTGGGGGGGGGGGGGGGGGGGGGGGGGGTAATAATACAGGCCACCCCACCTGAAATATTGGGGTATATCCCCCCCCCCCCCCCCCCCCCTGATCGACGCCCATGATTTTGACAAAAGAGTGCATTAACATTTTAAAGATTTTCTTATGATATGAGTAAATAATAATTCTTAAATTATAGGTAATATTTCACATCAGTAGTTCAGTTTTGGTATAGAGGGCGCTGCAAGAAATTTTTTTGTGAGATAATGAAAAACTGAGTGTAAATTTGAAAGAGCATACAATTTTAATGACAGAAGAAACTTTATTTGATCAAAATCGGTTCAGAAACGGCTGAAATATCAATAAATATATCCACTGGAATAAATCGGGGGCCCAGATTTTATTTGATGATTTTTTAATAAAATGTAAAAAGTGCTTACACTTTTTTAAAAATTTACAAAAGAGGTTTTTAAATAGTTGTTGATGATCTCTCTATGTAATCATTATTTCAACAAAACATGAAAAACATTGCTTTTTTAGAGAGCTCCCTCTTGTGTTTTAATGGCTTTAAAAAAATGATAACAAGCTTTTTTACTTGTGGTAGTCGCTTGTAATTTTCTATATCTTTCGAGCATGGTGGAGTTTAGGTAGAGTCTTTATTCAAGAAAAATAAAGAAATAGTTACATAAATACTCAACTAGACAAAGTGAGTACCATATCCGTATACCAAAAACTAGACTATACGAATATTGCAAAATACTTTCATTTATAATGGCCCCAAACTTTGGAATTACAACAAACTCTCGGATTTTGTAAGCTAAAACACGAACTACTTTCACAGTATACTCTGGTGACAGCACAAATTAATAAATAATTTAAAATTAGTAACATTGATTTATATTGCTTGGCATGGTTGATGAACATGTCCATTTGGTCTCTTCTTCAATTCCCAGTTGTTCATGTTTTCTCTCGCAGCTGCAGGTATCAACATTAAATGTCTTTATGACCGGGCTTTATGACGGTATTGTCAGTGTTCTTCTCTTTTCTTTTCCTTCTGTTGTGTGTTGGTGTGTGCACGCACGCTTGTCCAGGTGTACTTGCGTGCGTGGAGTGAATGCGTATGTGTGTGTTTGTATGTATAATGTGTGCCGACTTCTTTTCTGGGGACCAACCGCCGCATCTGTTTTTCTGTATAGGTTCCCCCACATATTAGTTTAATTTCAAATATAAACACGACATACTCTAAATTGATTTAAGTCCATTCTGTGACTTTAATTATTATGGAAATTTCATTCTGTATACATGAGATGTTCAAATTTGGTTACTATTGTTTGAATATTATGTTACGAATGTAATCTATGGAAATCTTTAAAAAATAATTAATGAATATCTATATAAAGTAGTAGTTTTTTTTAATTTAATTTTTAATTTTTTTAAAAATCTTAATATTCTCTTGTAATGTAACACTAACAGTAACTTTTGAGGGCGTTGCACACTACAAGCTTTGCTTTTTAGCAACGCTCTCCATTTTCAACAATTATTATTTATTACTATAATTATTGTATATTCAATTTTGTATTCATTTTATCACCCCTCTGTAAGAATATATTATGTTTATCATGTTGTAAATTATACTTTTGTTGAAAATGAAAAAAAAAATGCAAATGAATGAATGAATGAATAACTAATAGTTTGTAATGTTATTGTGCAGGTTTTGGTTACTAAAGCTAAGCTATTGTAATTCAATAATTTTGAACCAGCTTATACTTTTTAATTTGTACAAAAGATGTTTTTAAATAGTTGTTGATGATCTCTCTATACAAAACATCACGGTGCCAGACTGGACACTTAAATTATTGGGGGCGGGGGGGGGGGGGGGGGTGGGGAGGGGGGCACACGAGTCTGTGTATTTCTTTATGTAATAAAGGAGTTCTCCCTTATGTTTGTATTGATGTTGTCAAATCAGTGGCGTTTTAATTAGGAGGGGGAGCTCCTGGGCCCGAGCCCCCTCCCCAGTCCCCGCCCCCTTTTCCCGGCCTGTTTTTGTTTCGGTTCAGGGCTCAACCCTCAGTTCTGGACCAAGGCATCAAAACGGCTCATGCTGATGCTCTTGTAGGCCTTGTAGGTTGGCTTATTTACCCAACAAAAAGGTGCCCCCGGGCCTCGGCACCCCGGGATGACATTACGTTGATCTAATCACGGGTTTTTAAATGAATGATCTACGGTATTGTATTTCATATTAGTTTGTGACTGGTTTGGTTTGCGATTGGACGCGCGCCCCCCTTCAATCATTTTGTCGTCTGCTATTATAGCTATAGCACGAACGTTTTTGGTGGTGCTTGCGCGCTTGCGCCGCCGTATCGCGCTAGTGATCTTACATTGTTTTTACATTTTGAACGAATTCGAGCGAAATTATGAAGATTTCAGAGCGCTGGTTTTTAGTAGTGTATGTACATTCCGTACGTACGTACGATCGAATGCGCGCGTTCTTCAATTTTTCTATGAATGGAAGACTTTCGCCGCCTGGACTTGGTAAACTATCATTTAAACGGAGGTAAATTATACTTATATCTAGTGTGTCATAATGTTTATCAACCTATAGTTCACATCCATGTATTTATATAATAATGTTTCATGCAAGTTTCACCTTCTTCTAGAGTGTATACCTTAGCAGCTAAGATTAAAACGGAGATCTGCTGCTGAGGAAAACATGAAAGTAACGGAAATCGGCAACGGTTAAATGTTGACGTTACCGATTTCCGTAACGCGAAAGGTTTAATTTTATAATTACCTGAAGATCATCATCATCTATGTTGTGTGTGTTTGTGCATGTACGATTACTGATTATTCTTCGACTATTGTTCAAATTTAATTAAACTTACCAAATCTTTGAAATGGTGTAGTTCAGACTTTGTCTTCAGACAGAGACACACACAGATTTTGGTTTTTCAAATTTCCATTTTGTGTGTCTGTATGAAAATGTCTACGGGATAATTTCATCCGTGTAAAAAGAAAATGCAATGAGTTAGTGAATATCACTTTGCTTTTTTGCTCATATCTCAGCCCCAAAACATCCAATGAACGTGAAATGTTCACACATTAATTTTTGGACATATCAAATGAAATCCCACCAATACACATTTTGTTAATCAAGTAAGTCACTACTAGTACTAGTAGCGACGCCAAACGGACCCCGATTTTAGGGCTTGCTATTCCGACAACACGCAAATTTCGATCTTGTTTTTGTGCTAATATCTCAAAAAATATTCACTTAGAATTTATCTTTTCATGATTTTTCCGTAGACTAACATTATTTGAATGATGATATTATGTTGGTTTGATTAAATAAAGTGAATTTAACGAAGAAAAATGTGCGTTTTGTGTGCGTATTTTTTGAGTTGTGATGTGACTTTTGCGTACGGAGCACTTACCTGCGGCGAACACTTCCGGGTTGAAGTTCTTTCGTATTTTCCCGAAGTTTTCATGTGTCTACATGGCTTCAAAGTACATCAAAATAAAGGTAAGAGTTTTCTTCTTCATATCTATGAAATTTCTGATTTTTTAATGCTAAATTTTCTTGAGATTTGAATGGTGAAAAAGATGACAAATAAGACCAAAAATATGACCGGATTTCAACTGGCTATATCTTTGCACCTACCCCTACAGACAAGCTATGGACAAAACTTTTCGGACTCTGTGATTGGTCAGCTTTCATTTGATACCAAATTTATGGCCAATCACAGTGGGGTCATTCCATGTCAAATCACCCAATGGATTTCATCGTACCCCCTTCAAATTTGTTCATATTTGGTATGTATGATATTTCAACCTTTCAAAGCGCAAATATTTAAATTTTATCACAATCCGCCCAACGGTTTTGGCGCTATGGGCGATTCTTTGGGGGTAGTTTTGTCAAAAATGGCACCGTTTTTCAAATCGCCATTGTCCGTTTACCGTTGGGTCAATTTATTTTTTAATAGTGTCATTGGACTGGAGATGTTATATGCAATCCATTTATGCCATTTGTTTTCATGCATGAGCGAGTTTGGATACGATAACCTTTGACCTTAGGCTTCAACCTTCCATTTTACCTCGTGGATCAAAATATTTTGAGAATTTTTTGGGCTTAAATCTTGGCTTGATATAATATATACAACATATGAAAGAATTGGAGATGTATTATTTCTTGTTTTTTCTACAGCCTTGTTTTAAGTGTGCAAATTTCATGTAAAATTGAATTATTTTAGACCTACACCCATGTCCAAGAATTCTATAGGGGTGTATTGTATGAAAAAGACTTTTTCAAAGTCAGGATTAGAGCCTATTCACACTCCTGGCTCACCACTGTTAAATAGACCTGCTAATCCCCATACAATAGCAATCCAGACAAATGACATTCTAATGATACCACATGTTTCCAACCTGACAATGGCCCTGTTGCAGAAAGAGATTAATCAATTGTGAGTCAGATCAAATGTTCTAAATGCACACATCTGATTGGTTGAAATGCAGAAAATGTCTCGCTCTGCAACAGGGCCTAGGTGGAGATCTTTTCTTGAATAAAATCTTTCAAGTTCAAGTTCAAATTGCAAACTTGTACATCAATTATGAAAGCAAATATCTACAGGTATCCCTTTTCAATGAATTTAATGTTTCTATCCATCAGAAATTCATGCAATATTAACATGATTTGCAATCTGTACAAATTCAAACCTGATTCTTTCCAACTATACCAAACACAAACAGTAACTACCCTCTAGACAACTGCTCATAATTTTATAACCAATGATTGTTTAAGATTTCATCTTACCACAATATTTCTACAGTTGTTTCGTACGCTATGTGTGAAAATCAGAGATACATGTACTTATCTCTTCATGCTATGAAAGAGCTTAGATTAAAGACAAATGACCTAATTTCAAAAGTCACAAGAACTTGCGCATGCCTGTCCATTTCTGTGAATCATCACATTTGCTTAATGCATTATTTATGGTTTGTGAAATTTCAAATTGCACTGTTTTTTTATTGCAATTAATGCATTTAAAACAAGTGCCATTAAAATCAAAATGAGTGGAATATCAAACAGCATTGTTTTTGTGTTTGGTTTAGTTGGAAATAATCAGGGTTGAATGTTTACAATTGCAAATCATGTTACTATTGCATGAATTTCTGTTGCATAGAAACATTAAATTAATTGAAAAGGGATACCTGTAGATATTTGCTTTCATAATTGATGTACAAGTTTGCAATAATTTGAACTTGAAAGATTTTATTCAAGAAAACATCTCCACCTAGGCCCTGTTGCAGAGAGAGAGACATTTTCTGCATTTCAACCAATCAGATTTGTGCATTTAGAACATTTGATCTGACTCACAATTGATTTATCTCTTTCTGCAACAGGGCCATTGTCAGGTTGGAAACATGTGGTATCATTAGAATGTCATTTGTCTGGATTGCTATTGTATGGGGATTAGCAGGTCTATTTAACAGTGGTGAGCCAGTGTGAATAGGCTCTAATCCTGACTTTGAAAAGGTCTTTTTCATACAGTACACCCCTATAGAATTCTTGGACATGGGTGTAGGTCTAAAATAATTCAATTTTACATGAAATTTGCAAACTTAAAACAAGGCTGTAGAAAAAACAAGAAATAATACATCTCCAATTCTTTCATATGTTGTAGATATTATATCAAGCCAAGATTTAAGCCAAAGAAATTCTCAAGATTATTTGATCCACGAGGTGAAACGGAAGGTCGAAGCCTAAGGTCAAAGCTTATCGTATCCAAACTCGCTCATGCATGAAAACAAATGGCATAAATGGATTGCATATAACATCCCCAGTCCAATGACACCATAAAAAAATAAATTGACCTAACGGTTAACGGACAATGGTGATTTGAAAAACGGTACCCGCGCCCATTTTTGACAAACCTACCCCCAAAGAATCGACCATAGCGCCAAAACCGTTGGGCGGATTGGGCTAAAACTTAAATCTTTGCGCTTTGAAAGGTTGAAATATCATACATACCAAATATTAGCAAATTTGAAGGGGGTACGGTACGATGAAAATTTTCACTTTTTTTGGGTGATTTGACATGGAATGACCCAGTGTCGCATATGTACCGCAAGAGCTAGTTTGATCGTATTCTCATTGAAAATTGTTAGAATCGATCCACTTGTGATCGATCTACTGCCCTCAATGTTGGATTATAGTACAGTTTACTGTAGTCCCAGTTACTGAAATTCATGTTATTAGTAATATTACAAGCAAATTAGTAGGAATCGTGTTGAAATTATCTAAATTATTGCTTGAATATTACTTTTTATTTGTGGGGAGGCTGGAAATATGACATTTGCAAGATTTATGTGGACTTTTTTCTTATAAAACTTGAATAATTTTCAAAAAGTGGGAAACAAGGGCCTGGGGAGTGGGGTAATTATAAATACAATTTTTTTTTTCTTGGGGAGGGGGGGGGGGGGGGGTTCTTTAGGGGGTAGGGGTGGGTTTTTTCTTTGGGGGTGGGGGGGGATTATAGCACTGGGGCTTTCTTCCTTCTAATCCTACACTTTTTTAAAATTTTCAGCGGTGGATTAGTGGCATGCCCCTTCCATCTTTTTTTTTTGGTTTACAAATGAATTTAAAATGTTACCCTGCTATTTTTTTTTCACTCGTGGCATTCTCTCCTCCCCCCCCCCCCCCCCCCCCCATGACAAATATAGATATAAATTCATTTTTCATGTTCAATTATTACAATTGATAGGAAAGTGCAATTTTGTGACTGTGGTGACCCCCCCCCCCCCCCCCAACCCTCTTTTTGCTTTTTTCCTTTTTTGTTTACAATTAAAATGGGAATGTTATCTAGCTTCTTTTATAGGGCACTTAACGGCCCCCGTTATTTTTTTTTTTTTAGTGATTAAGAACACATTTCTTTCCCATGTTTTTTTTTAAGGGTGTGCATAATTAGAATGGGGGCATACCCCACATTATATGTTTGTGTTTTTTTTACAGTATATTTTTCTGTGCTGTTTTTTTTTTTTACAATGGATCTGTCTGCGCTGTTGATTGTTTGTTTTTACTGGGGCACTCTTCCGCCCCTCCCATCTCCCATAATTGTTTTTTCTTTTCATGTTTTTAAGGTTCAGGAGGTTTTTTTTTTTCAGGGTGTTTATAAAAGGGGGGCATAACCAGTACCTATTTGTTACTTAATTTTGTATCAATTTTGTAAAACAAGTGATTATAATAATTTTACTTAGCCTACCTGTTAAGAGGTGTTATAAAAATAGGGGGCATACCTCCTCCCCTTCTGTCCCAATTATTATTGTACAGGGTTTTTTTTTTTCAAGGGGTGTTCATACTTCATAAACTTGGCGATGTGGAGGTATTTCCCACCCCTTCTTACACACCATCTTTCTTTCCTTTTTTACTCTTTTTAAATAAGCACACACGTTTTATACACAATTATTTTCATGTCGCATTCTGCATTTAATATCCTGTTTTGCTGGCAGCATGGCAGCATCCCATACCTGTAAAAGAAAACAAAATCAAGTGACATAACAATGATCAAAACGGTAACATTTTGCTCATAGGATAACGTAAAAAAGTTTGAAAAATTGCTAAATATGCAAAAAGTGGCTCATTATATATGCAAAAAGTACCTCATTATATATGCATTAATTTGCATAATTTGCATATTGATAAAATCAACATAAGTGCACACTGGTTTTCCTTAATCAATTCTTCTGCAGTTACATTAATTTTCCATTAAAAAACATAACATTTATCTCATTTAACATAAAATGTACATCAGTTGTATGCTGAATATGTAAATATGCGAGTGGAAGATTTTTAAACTTTTCCTCATTAAATATGCGCTAATTTGCATAAACATTAAAAAAAAAAAAACGTTACCTCATTGCGTTCGCAATTACATAAGCTTTAAAATGAGGGGTCACATCATATGGTTATTTTCAATATTTAAAAATCATGTGGCATTGCTACTACTAGTACTAGACTTAGTTTCTACTGGCTTAGTTTAGTTTAGTACTTAGCTTAGTACCATTTAGAATTCTTTAGTTTTTGTAAAAATGTACATGTTCTGAGCCAAACACATGTTGTATAGCAAGGGGTTGCAATACCGAACGGGTTGTATAACCGTACATGCAAATTCCAATAGGAAAAACGTTCGAATTTTGAAAGTTGAATTTAAAAGTCGGCATTAACGGAGGATAATAAATGGATGTTTAGCAAACATATTCCACCATTTCCCGAAGAAAATAAGCGCCCTGAGGCGTTATACGCGCGTTTTGCCGCGCACCAGTGGCAGCGCGCATGTCAATGACATTCCCATGCAAAACATTCACGTTTGGTGCGTCCGGTTAATACAACCCGGTTTGTGCGCTACAAAAAATTCTGCTTCTTGAAAGGGTGCCGTAAAAGTTCAATTTGCGTAAGTTTGCCGCTTTTTTCTACGAAAGAAGTTATCAATTCTTTATCTTGAGAATATATAGATCACTTATTTGTGTTTTATTCATATCTCTGATCTTCATGTTGATCGTTGTCATGGCGTAAAGAAATGGTATCCGGTAATAGGACCCGATACCATACTATAAAGGGGAAGTTTCCCCAACTACTAATGTGGATTGAATGAAAGGAGAACAATTTAAGAAGCCCAATAGTGAGAGTTTGAGCGAATTTGGATTTTCAATTCAAAAGTTATGATTCCGGTAAGTTTTGTTTGCCGCCCTCTCTAGATGGCAATTTGCCAAGGTCTGTGATGCCATAGTAGAACAACCTTCCACTGACTTTGTACACATATTTTTTATATTTTTAAAATTTTTCTTGGATTTCACTGGACCAGTTGAAGTTTTACCTTAAATGCATGCCCATTTACCTCTTCTCTAACATGAGAATGAGAGTAGATGGACAATGCTTTTTCATGAAAAGTGACATTTTGTGAAGTTTTGTTGTACAATTCCAATGGGAGTTGTTCATCTGTGACATCACAGATTTGGCAAAGAGCCGACTGAGAGGGCAGCAAACAATATTTGGATCAAAACTTTGAAAAATCATAATTCTTGATTGGATTATCAAAATCTGTTCAAACTTTTGTTAAAAGGTATCTAAAATTGTTCCCTTTTCACCCAACCTGCTTAAAAGCTTGTAGACACTTCCCCTTTAAGTTAACAACTGTTTTGTGCCGATTGAAAATGCAGATGAAATGGCAAATGAGTTCAATGCACTATGGCAAATGCATTTTTACATGAAAATCATATCAAGCTCTAAAAACATGTTCTACGTAGACGTGAACCGAGGGTACAAAATAACTACATGTAAGTGTTGGAAATTAACTACTAAACTAGAGTTAAAGAGGTAGTTCAGTTACAATTTTTTTGTGAGGTAATGAAAAATTGAGTGTTGAATATGAAAAAACATGCAATTTTAATGGCAGAATATCAATATACTTTATTTGGTCAAAATCGGTCCAGAAATGGCTGAAATATCAATAAATATATCCAATCGTAATTAATTTGGGCCCCAAATTTATTTGATGATTTTAAAAAAAATAAATAAATGCTTACACTTTTTCAAAAATGTTCAAAAGCGGTTTTTAAATAGTTGTTGATGATCTCTCTATTTTTATCATTATTTCAACAAAACAATGCATAATTTTGTATGAAAAATGGTTGAAACCAATGCCTTTTTAGAGAGTGCCCTCTTGTGTTTTAATGGCTCTTTTTGAATGATAACAGGCTGTTTATTTAGTCATTTGTAATTTTGTATACCTTTCGAGCATGGTGGAGTTATAACTATTAGTTTGTAATGTTACTGTGCAGGTTTTGGTTACTAAAGTTCAGCCTTACCAAAACTGTACTACCCCTTTAAATCAGCATAATCATAAACAGAAAATCATCACAGAACATGAGGGTAAAACACAATGAGAACAGAAAACGTATTGAACTAACAGAAGTCTGGTAGTGCACTGATTTATTATTGCCATGCTGGCTAACTAGAAAACTCAAAACAATAAAACAATAATTTAAATATATTCAAATAAACTAAGGGAGAACCTACTTTAACTAATTATAAATCAAACCCAACTGAAATGGAAAAAAATCTTATACAGATAGCCCAATAAGGAATGAGAGAAGGTGGCATGTCAGGGATGATATGTGGTTATGAAATAAGAAGAAAAAAAGATCATGTGATGATGATTGGAAAAGGTGAGTAAACACTATTATGGGTAATGTGAAGTAGATTAAAAAGACATAGCGTCAGAGAGAGAGAGCTGAAGAGCAAGAATACCAGAAATGGGAAAGAATAGAATGGAATTTGCGATGGTGGACATGAATGGATGACAGAAATAACAGACTTTTGCATCTTAAACCAACAAATACAATGTTTATGAGATCGTATTTTAACCCGTTCAGGACTGACTGATTTTGCTATGCATTCTCCATAGACCCAATCTCAAGTATTTTCATAACCAGTCCTGAACGGGTTACATTTCTGCTTGAACTTTAAAAAAAATTTATTATTGTCAATATCATATTTGATTAATATGACTTCTGTCATTTTGACTGTGCAGACCTGCTTTGAAAACATGGCTGAGACGCAGCCTACAGTTAGTCCAGCCAGACAGCCGAGGTACCGGAACCGACGCAAGGCTCCCAAGGTCATCATCCCCGAAAAAGACTCGAGTGAAGAGGACGAAGATGCGGCAACGGTGGATGCCCGTATCCACGGATACCGTAACGGTGTTCAAAGCGGACAATCACCTAGCGGTAGGAAACCAAACAGAGTCAATAAGGAGGGGAATGACGATGACGTTGATGAGGAGGATGATGATGATGATGATACTGTGTTGGACGAGGACGGTGAGGATGCAGAGGCTATTGGATGGTTTGTGATGACGCTGAGCACTGTGATTGGAGTTGCCATGGCATTGTTGCTAGGATACGCCTACTACGTGTACGTCTACACCCTCCATGAGAACCGCCTTTGGTTCAGCAGCATCATGGTGAGTCATATTTGAATTTTTAATTTTGTTATCTTCAACCATACTACAAGGCTTGACATTAATTAGTAGTGGTCCAGGGCCACCCAAAATTGATGTCGGGCCGCAAAAAATGAAAAAAGGATAGATTCTGGTGTGTGCATAATGGTTAATTTATGTTAAATTAATTTAGCGAAAAATAAGAAGGGATTTATTTCACAAAAAAAAATGCAAGGTCAAATTATAAGGTCCTTATAAATACAAAGGTTGTCTTTGTACACTATTGCTAATACAATGTTGGTTAAATCGGCTTTTTGCCTGGGGCAAGTGAAAATTTAAGTTGGACAAGTAAAATTTATTAAATGGCCTAGTTTAGTTGCATAATCTGGCAACCAAATTATTGGTCAACTATGAAAGAACAAGTACATTTTCTCTTTGGGCAAGTACATTTTCTCTTTGGGCAAGTAAAATGTGAAAGTTATGATTTTACTTGCCCGAACAGGCCAGTAGAGAAAAAAGTTAGTGTGGCGGCTTGCTTCATAGGACAACTGTCATCTGTCAATGCAGAGAAGTTATTCCCATGCATTTGTTATTTGGCAGGAATAATCAATATTATTGATCCGTTCTATTTCTGTATCCAGAGTTATTGTTTTGTTGTTCGCAGGCTTTTCAGCCATGGATTAAACATGGCCACCTGGGTATTTCACAGAGGGGAAGATATTGATAAGTTCTAAGATGTACTAGTCTAATATAAATAATTATCTGACAACTATGGTACACATACTATTATGCCAAAGTAGTCAACACTGACTGATGACGTTATATAAAGGACCCTTCATGCAATGAAATTGATACATTTATGTAGTATGATTAATTGAAAAGTAGTTACACTTTTATCTTTTTGTAAAAAAATTTCCATTCAATATTAATTATTTTCCATAGGAAAATAGAAACAGGTCTGTGTACTTAAAAGTCTGCATAATCACTTAAATATATGTAATGTTCAGTTGACTTGACTTTTCAAATTCTGAGAGAATTTCTCTGGATTCGATTTTCTGTATTTTATAAAAAACAAAAAATACATGGGGGCCCCTCAAATCATAAAAGAGCCACTGTTAATTTGCATAGAGTCCAATGCAAAACATTTTAAAGAAAGCTAATTTCATGCAGGCAAGCTTGAAAAGTAGTCCCTGAAAAATAAATTTCAGTTTCCCCTAGCTGATTTGATAGATCTTGCACGTAGATCTAATCATTCTCAAATTAGGAAGATCAAAGTTGTATCTGTAGGTTACATATTTGTGCCCTCTCTTGTCCCACTTTGAAAAGCATAGTGTTTTTCATTTAGCACACAATGACATGTTCACTGTTCAGTATCCTTGATATGTCAGTGGTGATATGGGAAAACTTATTTTATAATGTGCCGCGCTATTCAATCATTGACTGAAATTGAATTATGAGTAAATTAATTTTACATGATATTATGATTCATTGATTCATTATTTAAGTAGTGAAAATGAATTCAGAGTAGTGTTAGCTCGTAACTCGAAACCTGTTGTAGATAGTTAATGTTTTAATTTTCAATAGAGCGGTTCTCAGAATGTGTGATAGTGACATACTTAGTTTACTTAATTTGTCCTTCAAATCTGTTCATATGGTATTCAGGTGTAATTAACTTTCATACAATATTTTATGAGCCAGTCAGGCTTTGATTAACATTCAAGGTGATATTGACTATTGATTACTATTTACCACTTTTTGATTGTTGGAACATTTTCAAAATATATTAGTCCGAAAACTAATATTTATGGATACTGTGTTTTTACACACCATGACAAACATTTACCAAATTACTCCAAAAGATAGTTGAATCAGATGTGCATTGTTTTACACTCATACTTGTTGTATGCAATGTGCAGTTCTTCTATAAATATTCAAGAGTATGTTTTTAGTCAATTTCATTTATATTTGTAGTATCCTAAACTTGTAACATTCTAAATCTAATTCCCCAGTTGAACCTGTGGAAGGAATTGACTAGATTGACAGGAAGCCAGTGTATTAGTCACAGTTATAACATGCATGAATAGCCAATCACACTACAGGCTTCACAGAGAGGGTGTGGCCTGTGTCCTGTATTTTCCCATGAGTGGGCGGGGCCTATTAATTGCTGCATTGACCTGTGCAGTGCGCAGCCAAGTGTAGGAGAGGAGGTGTGGTCTGTCAGTCCATTGCTCACGCTGTGCACTCACACTCACAATACATTATCCACACTTTCTAGTGGAACTGTTGATCCTGGGCATACTTTGATACTTCGTAGTTGTTCACGTTGTTTTCTTTACTCTATGACAGTATATCGTTACATCTTACTTCAGGTGTGGTTTACTCTTTTTTACTGAAGAAACACTCTTTGTCAAGGTTGATGATCTTTTTAAAGTTGATCCAGGGATATCGATGGGGTGCTTATTAAGTTATTTGGATATCATTCCTTAGCTACCTGTATTTACTTTTGATCAAGTTCGGATTTGGATATAATTTCTGCTTACTTGTTTGGATATCATTCTTGCCCTTTCAACTATTTGTTTGTTGAGGACTTGTTTGGATCATTTCTGAATATCCTTTTTTTTAATTGAGAATTTGATTGTAAATTATTCTGGACTCTATGCTCAATATCTTGCTCTTGATATACTCATTCTGTTTTTGTATTATTATTGTGTTTTATTGAGAGCTTGTTTGGATACCATTCCTAGATGATATTTATTTTATTGACTGATTGTTTGGATGGGTGATTCCTGCTTAATTTATTTTGATTTATTGCTTGTAAGGGGAGGGCCAAAGTCGTAAAAAGTGACTTGAGGTTGCCAGATCTCCACAACAAGTTTAAACCGATTTTAATTGAAAGTATTTGTAATGAGACAACATAATTCAGAGGTCTACCTCAAAAAATTTGTTGCGAACACCTCCAAATCCAAGATGGCGTCCAAAAAAGCAGCCGTTTTGCATTGTTATAGATAATTGGCGAGATTTCCCAAACGACACCTCATATCAACATTATTCTGCAGTCATATTAAAGGCAATAACATTTCCTATAATCTGATACCAAACACCGTGGAGTTCAGGATATGTAACACGGTCATTTTTAGCCCCAAACTCAAAATTTAGGCATTTTCCCCCAAAAATATGAAATTATTGAATTACATAATTACGCATAATTCAATTATTGTATTAGCAGTTGAATTAATACTTTTCAGAAAACTGTCCAATTATATCAACTATACTCTCTGAAAATTTCAAGTATGTACCGTATCTGAACAAAAAGTTATAGTTCTTGGAAGTCAGCATTGATATCGACAAAACGGGTAGTTTTGCATGAATTCTTATGCTATACAGGGTGTCTCAAAAATGTGTAATCTTAATTATAGGATTTGTATTTCAAAATGATTGCGTCAATCTCGGGACACCTTCAATTCCATTTATGAACAAATAAAAACAAACACCATTTCTTGTAATATGATGAATATTCCACCATCATTATGTAGTCCGTCTAGATGTCGTGTCCCCTCGTGTCGTGTCTGTCTTGTATTTGTTTTACTGCATTTATCATAAACCAAGCGCTAAAAATGAACTTAATTCCACTCCACATCGAGCATTCCAGTCAGCTGCATACTGACGCGCATGCCATGCATATTGCGAATTCGAATCATATTGGGTGTCCATGATGTGTTTAAAACATTGTCAAGATCATGTTCATTATCTTGAATAAGTGTCTTACTGAAGTACACAATATGCGGGACATACTGTAATATGTGCAGAGCGTATCTAGATTCGAACACCATCTTGATCGCAAGGTATGCACCCTTCATACCCTTCATATATTATTACATGTAACTGGAGACAATACAAGTCTATACAAATTATCTGAATCAATATTAAAACAAAACAAACTCAATTGCTAAACTAATATGTACAACACCGAAAAGCCTCAGCAAGCCGAATGTTAGTTTTTTGTGCACTACACTGTACTCGTGTAACCATGGTAACAACAGCCGATTATGGACAAAAATATACCAAATCAACCAATATTCATTTTAAAAACTTAAAAATAGCAGGTGAAGGGTGTTATTTCACATGTGATTTGCTTTCCTCCATGTTCACGCGAAAATTAGTGTGTATAATGCGGCTTGTACTAGCCAGATATATGATTTATTGTATTTCTATTGTTGTTGTTACTACACGGTGGTACAAAAAGTTATTCTACGATAAACATAATAGCCTATTCAAAGTCTTCATCGAACCCTTAAAAAGTCTAGCTAACTGTGGTGTTCCAAATAATAATCATGTTATAAACATAATTATCCAGATATGGTCGATCCGACTGTAAAGGACGAGCGCCTCCCATCTGAATATTGCACTAAATAGTGCACTTTGCATGATGGATTTATTATTGCAGTGACATTTCCGATACTCTATTTTCGTGTATTGCAAACCAATGGCGGCATATTTATGACATAAAAGAAGAAAACTGAAGTTTTTTCTAAAAAAGGGATAAACAATATGTCATTATTTAAGAGCATTTCTTAAATTAAGTCCGTAAACAAGAATTACATTGTATTGGGGCACCCTGTATAGTGTTCGAATTCGTACAAATTTACTGTATTTGTCGATATCAAATGCTGACTTCCAGTTATTATAACTTTTTGTTCAGATATGGTAAACACTTGAAATTTTCACAGCCTATTGCTGATATAACTGGACAGTTTTCTGAAAAGTATTAATTCAACACCCAGTGCAATTATTGATATATGCTGAATTATGTAAATCAATAATTTCATATTTTTGGGGGAAAGGCCTAAAATTTGAGTTTGATGCTAAAAATGAACGTGTTACATATCCTGAAACCCATTGTGTTTGGTATCAGATTATAGGAAATGTTATTGTCTTTAATATGACTGCAAAATCATGCTTATTTCCGGTGTTGTTTGGGAAATCTCGCCAATTGTCTATAGTAAGTCAAAACAGCTACTTCTTTGGACGCCATCTTGGATTTGGAGGTGTTCGCAACAATTTTTTTGAGGTAGACCTCTGAATTAATTTGTCTCATTAAGAATGCTTGCAAATAAAGTTGGTTTAAACTTGTTGTGGAGATCTGGCAACCTAAGTCCTTAAGGAAGCCACTTTTTCGATGTTGGCCCTCCCCTTATTGTTATTGAGCTTATATTGCCTTTTGTGTTTTATTGAGAGCTTGTTTGAATATTCCTATTGGTGTTATTGTATCCCCCGAACCACTTCGGGGGATACTATGGATTTGGCCTCGTCGCGCCGCCGCCGCGTCCGCCGCGTCCGCCGCAGAGATTTTCTTGTGAACGCTCTACAGGTCCGAGTTCTTGTCCGATCATTTTCTAATTTGGTATGAAGGTGTATTAAGGAAAGAGGATGAAGCCTATTGATTTTGGTGTGGGGCGGAGTCCTGGTTGCCATGGTAACCATGATATAAAGAAATAGTTAAGATTACCTTGTGAACGCTCTACAGGTCCGAGTTCTTGTCCGATCATTTTCTAATTTGGTATGAAGGTGTATTAAGGAAAGAGGATGAAGCCTATTGATTTTGGTGTGGGGCGGAGTCCTGGTTGCCATGGTAACCATGATATAAAGAAATAGTTAAGATTACCTTGTGAACGCTCTACAGGTCCGAGTTCTTGTCCGATCATTTTCTAATTTGGTATGAAGGTGTATTAAGGAAAGAGGATGAAGCCTATTGATTTTGGTGTGGGGCGGAGTCCTGGTTGCCATGGTAACCATGATATAAAGAAATAGTTAAGATTACCTTGTGAACGCTCTACAGGTCCGAGTTCTTGTCTGATCATTTTCTAATTTGGTATGAAGGTGTCTTAAGGAAAGAGGATGAAGCCTTTAGATTTTGGTGTGGGGCGGAGTCCTGGTTGCCATGGTAACCATGATATAAAGAAATAGTTAAGATTACCTTGTGAACGCTCTACAGGTCCGAGTTCTTGTCCGATCATTTTCTAATTTGGTATGAAGGTGTCTTAAGGAAAGAGGATGAAGCCTATTGATTTTGGTGTGGGGCGGAGTCCTGGTTGCCATGGTAACCATGATATAAAGAAATAGTTAAGATTACCTTGTGAACGCTCTACAGGTCCGAGTTCTTGTCCGATCATTTTCTAATTTGGTATGAAGGTGTATTAAGGAAAGAGGATGAAGCCTTTTGATTTTGGTGTGGGGCGGAGTCCTGGTTGCCATGGTAACCATGATATAAAGAAATAGTTAAGATTACCTTGTGAACGCTCTACAGGTCCGAGTTCTTGTCCGATCATTTTCTAATTTGGTATGAAGGTGTATTAAGGAAAGAGGATGAAGCCTTTTGATTTTGGTGTGGGGCGGAGTCCTGGTTGCCATGGTAACCATGATATAAAGAAATAGTTAAGATCACTGCTGTAAGCGCACATCGCCTTGTCTATTAATCAGACCCTGCTCGGAGGACAAACAGCGCGCGAGGCCTTGCCCAAAGGCTACTGCCAGCCTAGTAGAACAACGTACACCACCAAACTTGTTCAGTTCACAATATTACAACCCACAAAAGTGCAATGCAATTGGTTCGGGGGATACATGTGCTCGGCTGCGCGACCCGCCGCCGAGCGCGCAATTTCTAGTTTTATTGATGATTGTTTGGATAAACCTGCTTTATTTATTTTGATTTAGTGCTTGTTTGGATATCAGTCCTACTCAATTGTTTTTTTTATTGGGTCCTTGTTTATAAATGAAAAATTTCCTGCCTTTTCTATTGAGTTTGAGTTTGGATATTATTCCTGCCTGTCTATTTTTAAGGTCATGATGAAATGTCATGGTTCGTTTCTATTAAGTTCACTGTCTTCTGCAAGTAATGAGTTCAGGAAGGATTGTGTTTCTTTTGGATCAGGATTCATGATGAGTCAAAGCGGAATTTCGGTGCAAACATTAATAGTGGAGATTAGTGAGATACAAAGATGGATCCATTTTCTTGGTTCCTGTAGATGAGCATCAAAATAAATGCAGAGGAATTAGAATTGTTAGCTACATGTACAGTATAAAATGGATTGGAAATTGCAATGGAATGTTGCTCTTGGAACGCTAATTTCACTTGAAAACCAGATCTGTGAAAGGATATCGTGTGTTGTAACCCTGAATACAATATCCTGCGTCGTAACCATTTTGAAATTATGCTACAGTACACATACATGTATTTGACCTAAATTAGTATGAATCCACAGTAAATATAATGCTGCATTCACCTTTTGAACCCTTTTTTAAACTGTGAATCTGTGATCACATTCCTTCTTTTCATTATTAGAAAAGCACTCCTCTCATTACCCGTAAGTGCATATTTTTCATTATCCATACTGTGTAGATACAGTGTACCTTTTCCAGTCTCTCTTTCACATAGTCTGCTAGTGTCCCTGTCAGGTTTCATCTCTTTCATGTTGTTCGCAAATACTGTTTAATGACTTAAGGGACTGAAAGTATGTTTTATTTGCTTAAAGTCTGCCTTTGCATTAAACAAATTGATACAGACAGGATCTTCTGGGAAGATTTAGTGATGGGTTTTGTAAGTACTTATAATGCAAATGACAATTTCTGTTCTAAGAAATTTGTACACATTTATTTATAATAACTCTTTTTAAATTGGAATGGTTTGAACTAAAATAATTCAGCTAGATGTATATCGATCACTTGTTTGTCCCCAGGTTATTAGTTGAAGTCAAGCACTTCAGTTCAATTATTGTCAATTGATGCTGTGTACCTTTTTCAGCTCAGTCTCATTCACATACATGTACATGTAGTCTGCTTTAAATTGACTGCATCCTTTTCAGTTTCTGCTTTCCACACACAAATTCATCTCTTTCATGTGGCTTACAAACACTGTTCAATATACTCAGTGACTGATACTTGTCTGTTGTATAATGTTTAGAGTCTGCATTTGCGATTAATAAGATGATAGGAAGAGATAGTGTGAGGATATTAATGCAATCATGTTGATTTCTATTCTCGGACACATGTACAGTATCATATTAGACCTAAATCTGACCTAAATAAGCTAAATTCAGCTCTGTAGAAATTGTATGATACAGCGTTAACTTGTTGAAACCATATTAGTGGAGATATTCTTTTCATAAGTCAAGCACTTTGGGTCATGTATTGTCCACCAGTGCTGTTTAGTGTGCACCTTTTCAGTAAATCTCCCATTCACTGTTACAGTAATCCCTTGAAGCAGCTATGTGTACAGTTGTGTTTAATTGTCCGCACCTTTTCAGGTTTCCACGCACGAATTCATCTCTTTCATGTGGTTTACAAACACTGTTCAATATCTTCAGTGACTGATACCTTGTCTGTTGTATTTGTTTAGGGTCTACCTTGCATGGAACAATAATAGGAAAATAAAACTGTAGCTAGCTAGACATAGACAGGAAGCGATTTGTGGTATCCTTTTGCTCCCACCTTTTGTCCAAAGGCCATGCAATCAAAATGGAATTAAGGCAGGGAATTCAATTTCAAAGAAATAATGGCAGTCACTTATCTCAGTACCTGTATGGTACCTGCTTATCTATGGAATCATCAAAGAAGTAATGAATGCAATTATGAGGCATGCATGCAAATGGGGCAAGGTAATGAAAAAATGAAAATCCCTTGATACATGTACGTAGGTGTGGAATATGATTTTATTGTACAGTATAACTGATTTATTTCTTTTAATTATGCCCTTATTTATTAGATATGTATGTTAACTTTTATTTGATAGTACTTTATTTTCTCTTACAGTATTATAAATGTGTCTTCTTCTTCTGGCTCTGCAGTTCTCGAAATTAGAACAGGCTGGGCCACAAGGCATACAAGTTAATTTCTAGCAAATTGTCTTCTGGAAGCATTAGTGAAATGTAAATTGCACTACAAAATTGGCTCTTGAATAAGAATATTTGATTACATTTGGGTGATTAATATTTCATTTAGAACATGGATAGTGAAGTTATATAATAAGTAATTGCATTTTCACCATGCAGCACCAAAATACAATGTATCATACACAATCCACAATTTGATTCCCAATATAAAAACATCTGTATTTGTTATAGACCTGGTTATAACCTACTGTTTGTAAATTGGAACTGCAGAACTTCTAGATCCGAGTTCTCTCAATCCCTGTGCAATTGACTGTTATTCAATTTGTTTATTCACTTGTTGAAATGGAGGCGACATTCGTCTCAATTTACAGAAGGTGTATTGTCAGTGCGTAGATCTTCCCACCAAGCTTATTGTGCGTGATATTTTCCTATTGAGTATTGCTTTGTACGTGATTTTTTTCCTGGTCTGTGTTATCCATTGCTCCCAGTCCTACATGTATGACTAGGGTAGCATTCTGTGTTAAACAAATCAGCAAAAGTCACATAAATCTTGCATTATTGTGCATTTTTGCACCTAGAGGGTTTCGGGCTTTTAACTATTAAAGGGATCTAGTAACATTGTCCGAATCCACAAAATTTCCGCAGAAGTTTAAAACTGTAGTGGTTCTCTCATACATGTACCATTGTACCTTAATTGTTGTATTCGTATTACCAATAGAAGCATGGAACAGGTTTTTTTTTCTAATTTCTCTTTCAATATTTGTGACTGAAATGTTCTGATTTAACTATCCACTTGAAAGTTATCTGTGTACAAAGTCAGTGCAATGAGTAAGCGAATATCTCTTTGCATTAATGGCTCATTACTCGGCCATATAACATCCATTTAACATGAAATTTTCACACATTACTTTGTGGACATAATTATAAGATCACAAAAATACAAATTTGTATCAACCATTCATTACTTTTTGCACATGACAACAAAGTTACTAGATGCCCAAACTCACACTAAACCTAAACCAGATAGAAGCAGACGCGGGCATTCAAGTCAGCTTGAAAGACCATCAGCCAGACTAGATGTGTATAAAAACTCATTTTTTCCGCGCACAACCAGAGCATGGAACAACCTTGATTCGACATTAGTATCCCTGACTGACTCAGCAAAATTTAAGGCAACTCTTCTTCTTACGTTTCCTTAAGTCCACCCTCTGCCACCACGACCTCCAGTTTAAATTCCACTAGGAATCTTTTGGAGGAATACCTACCAAGTACCAAGTACCAAGATCCTTTAATGGCTGGGGTCTATGGAGGAGCTGAAATAGTTCGCAAAATTAACTGTCTTCAGTATTAAAAGAAAATCTCTAATTACAGAAGGGTGTGTTGTCCATGAATAGATCTTCTCACCACGCATTTTGTGTGTGAAATTTAAACCATTGTACGGAACACTCCCATGCCCAGGGTAGTATTCAGTGCGAAACAAATCAACAAATGTCACATAAATCTTGCATTATTGTGCATTTTGTGCACTTAGAAGATTTCTTGCTATTAACTATTAAAGGCTGGAGTCTATAGAAGAGGCAAAATAGTTACCAAAATCAATTATCTCCAGTATCAAAATCATAATTTTCCATATGAAATTCATCTGTATTTGTTGGAATTGCAGGAAATAACACCCCTGGGAATTTGTTTTTGCCATATTAGTTGATAAGCTCTAATTAAAAAAATCTGGTAGAATGCATTTACACAAGTTTTCCTGCGTGTTTGATGTTCACTTGAATGTGAGCTGGACTGCCTTTAAGGCTCGTCTGAACTCTGAAATGTATACTGTTAATTTATACACTGCCATCGAGCCATGTTACAAACTGGAAGTGCTATGGGACTGTCTTGGCATTCTAAATATGGCATTCAAAATATGGCATGCGAAAACTCCCGTACAATAATGAAATATTTGACCTACTACGCAAGCTGAGCAACTCAAACATAAATCATCATTTAAAGGTATGGTGACAAGAAAACTGCCTCAAAATTGGGTTTTACTGTATCTAAGATAGATTTTCATGAAGATTACTAATACAAACATATTTTCCTCGTGGGAAAACCCGGTAAAATAAAAAAATCAACTTGTAAATTCTCTTTCGGAACCCCCGTAAAAAAACTGAGTCCCGGGCGAACAAAAAATGACGTCATCTTTGTGACGTCACCTGCAGGCAATCGCAGTTTAGCTCGGTCATAGACGTACACGCTGAGTACAATACTCACGTTGACACAGAGATATTATTTCCATTTGTTTCAATATTTGCAAACATTTGTTCAGGTTTATATCATGGGACGATATACACTCAGATGTGTAGCTGCATCCTGCTACAATTCATTCCTTAGCAATTCTTAAGCATTTTCAGTAAAACCTCAATTTACAAGCAAAAACGAGTTTGTTTTACAAGCAAGTCATAGGCTCTGCATGTAAACAATGCACATTCCTCCGCGTTGCGGTCTGCATGTGATGTCATGAATCGGGTGACACGTGCGCACATTTCCGCTCTGCTATAAATGACTTTTTTTAGGAGCATGGAACGCCGATGCGTAATAAAGCACAAAAGTTGCATGAAATTTACCTTTTTTTCCCAACTTAAGGATTTCTTTGAAAAAAAGAGTGTGGTATATCAATAAAGGCACATATTTAAAGCTATAAACCTGAATCAAAGCCGGGATTGCACCCCTCCTTTAATGGCAAGTTTGCCATCATTATCTCTCGGTTTGTTACCCTTTCGCAGTTGGTTAATTCAGTAGCTTAGCTCATTCCTCTCTTCATTCAAACTTGTATACCTTCAAACTAACGGGAATTAGTATACAAATATGTCCATTTATGGACATATTTCATTTGGAAAATCATTTGGAACTGATAGCAGTTCTGTTATGTTATGCTGTTTGTCTAGAGCTAACAAATAAAAGCATGAAATTGTTTTTTTGGTTTCATTTTTCTTCTTCGTTATTGAGATATTAGTGGTTTAACCCATTTAAGACTTTGATTTTTATATCATGCATTCTCCATACACCCCAGCCTGAGTATTTCTGCCGGCAAATTCTGGGACCAGTCCTGAATGGGTTAACCTTATTTTGGTATTGCACAGCATTCTCCAAAGACCCGTAGCAGCTGCAATATGCGCCCCCAAAAGACCCCCCCCCCCCCCCCAAAAAAAAAAAAAAAAAAAAAAATCCCCCATAAACAATAGAAACATAAGGGGCAAATCTGTGTATAAAGAAATACATAAGGTGTGCCCACCCCCCCCCCCCCCCCCCCATCATTCATGTGCCCCCCAATCACCCCGACCAGGCTACGCCACTGCTCAACATACATAGTAGCGAGTAGACGGCAAACTGTTTTGAGAAGAGAGCTGGTGATCATGTACAATTGCATCCCTACTGATAGATGTACGTCATACGTCACTGACCAGAGAAATGCCAATGACATGCCAATGACCTACATTTAGAAACTCTTGATGATTCACTATCTAGTCAAATTATAAGGGGAGCTAATTTTGATCGATATTGATACAAACAAAACATTCGCCTTTTTACTGATTTATGCTTGAAAATAATGACAATTTAAAGTGACAATGTGAAGGTTAATCATAAATAATTAGAACCATACACCTATGATATGAATTATGAACATTGGTGGAGAAAGGCATTGATCAATAGAAATCCATAATTTTACTTCACTTTTAGATGTTGTTTTGCTATTAACAATTTTTTTTTTTTCTTCACCGAATTATTAATTGCCAAATGGGAACTAGACTTGAACTTTGCTAATGATGTGTGAAATTAATTACCCTAGATGGCTATGATCTAGTATGTAAACAAATATTCTAAAGATCAATTTTAGAAGTACCTGTAATTGTTTCCGTCAGCGAACCTTGCAATGTGGTTTCTCCTAATATAATCTGTGGTATTGTATGTCACGGTGGGCCCATCCCAAAACCTGATGATAGTAACCAACCAACCATGCCCGCCCAGCCCACTCGGGTGAACGAGAGGGCATGTTTTGATGAGCACTGTTGCAATTTTCTAGCCCTTGGGGTGTACTTAATTTCATAACCCTGGTAATGTACAAAATGTCAAGGGGCAATATTGCAATTTTTCAAGATTACTACTAGTACAGGTATGACAGGACCATATTCTACCTTCACATTTCAAGGCTTTGCTACATATCTTCTTAGATCTTTGCCGCTGTTATTTTACAATATACATGGAGGAGTACTTAACCCCTTGCCTATGTGAACTAGGTGGGCTAAATGTACGAAGTACGAAGTCTATGGGGATTTCAGAATCCTGAAGGGAACAGGTTTAGTTGTACTAAGAAAGTGCAAAAAATTTCTTTGTTCTTTGCCGCTGTTATTTTGCAATGTACCTGTCATTGTAGTAAAAAAGTGTTATGTACATGTACATGTAGTACCGGTATACATGTATAATTTACATTTTTTATTCAACCCCTTTTAATAGAATAGTAGGTTGGTTATGAGATTTCTTGGTTCTTTGCCGCTGTTATTTTGCAATGTACATGGCGGACTGACTACTTGTAATGCAAAAGGTGCAAACTGCAAAGCCAAGTTCATTTGCCCTTTTTATTAATGGTATTTCTGTGTTTTTGTTTTGTAGGGGAATATTGTATAAGGAAATGGGAGTTTTTGATTTCACTTCCCCCCAAAGGGCCCAAATAGCAATGTCAACACCGGCCTTCATGGGTGAAAGCGAGAGTTAATCATGTGATATCATAGGGTTTGGGGCCTTCCAAAGTACAGCTACGTGTACTTGAACCTGGCCTCATTCATTGGCTTGTTGTTTATGTCATTATTTTGAAAGAATGAAAAAAGTTACGTTGATATCTTTGGCTTACAAAAAGACTACTGAACTGTACTCTTGACATTTTTATTACCTTGGTTTTGTTTCCATGCATCAATTCATTGGCTTGTTGTTTGATGTTGTTATTTTCAAAGAATTAACTTCAATGGTGAAATGGTTGACTTGAAGAAAAAACAAGATATTAAAAAGACTTCAACTACTGCTGTAATAACACTTGCAAATTTTGATTATTTTGGTTTTCCTCCATACAGCACTAGATACAATACACTTGTATTCAATCCTTAGAACTTCTTTTGAAGAAGAATAGTTTGTTGATTGTAAGAATTAATTTGTTGGGGTACATGGCTCCCATGGATAATTAATGTGCTTCCTGCTATATGTTCCATGGTCCTAATAACCTCATTAGAGCCTCTGTGCACAGTAAGCCCATCTCCTGCAAAGACCTTGGTTGTCTTAATTTAATTTTTCTTGAGAGTACAAGCATATTAATTATAATTAGCTTTCTGGTCTTTTCTGGATAATTTGTACACCTGCATGCAATAGCACTCTTATGTCTCTTATAGCAGTAATAATTCTGTACATGTCTTGAGTCATACATGGTGAATTAGCCCCTGGAAATGACAAGTGAGACCCTGGAAATTCTAGAGTTCAAAGCAAAGTGAATTTCAGAGTGCCATTTCAATGCAGGCAGGCTGGCAAAATGGCCCTGGCAAATTACATTTTTATTTTTTCCCATTTGGGAGAGCAGACATAGATTCACAAGGCGGATATTCGACTCAAAATCAATGGATGAGAGCAAAGTGATGGAAGATGGATCACAGGGATCCATGCACGTTGACACTAATGGCATGGATGGAAAATTTATGGAAAAAACAATGTCAGATGGAAAATTGGTTGAACAAATGATGGAGGCAAAATGTACGGAGGCAAAATTTATTGCACAAACAAGGGATGGAGGCATCGTCAGAAGAAAAAATGCAACTGTTACACACAGTCACAATGAAGTGGACACTGACCCCTGTAATGGACACTCACATGAAACAAGAAGCCATGTGAATGGTGAAAATAATGGACACTCTGTAGGGTCAAGTGGACATACAGATGGGATAAATGGACAGTCATTAGAGTTAGTTGGACATAACGTTGGGTCAAATTCAAATGGACAAACTGTTGGGTCAAATGGACATTCTATTGGGTCAGTGGGACAAACTGATGGGTCAAGTGAAGACTCGTTAGAATCCATAGGACATACTGTTGGGTCAAATGGACAAACTGTTGGATCAAATGGACATTCTGTTGGGTCAAATGGACATCCAATGATTGGGAAACAGGCAAGGCGTAATGGAAAGATGTGCAATGGCAATGGTGGAAGGAAGAGGATACGGAAACCGTGGGGATGGACAGACTGGTTGGGCTTCTGCGTTGGATTGGGTGTAGGGGCTGCCTGTGGACTGGTCTATGCCTACTATCTCTATGTGCTCAACGAGAATAGGCTCTGGTTTTCTCATATCAAGGTAAGCTTAAAAGGGACAGTTCGTTCTAGAAATGACAATATTAGCATGTTTTGCAAAAAAGAAGGTAAATAGGAGGAATAATGGATAAACATTGGAGCAAGATGAAGTCATTTATTTATACGGACACTTGGACAGTCTGCTCTAGAAATGATGAGCTTGTTTGGAATTTTATAAAAATTAAAATGAACATTTTAAGCAAGATGAAGCCATGAGGATGTGCCTACTGACCATTGGGTTCCTGTGAATTGTGTGTAGGGGGTCAATTGTGGACTGCTCTATGCCTACAACTATAATATTTACTTCATAAGAAATGGCTCTGGTTTTCTCATATCAAGGTAAGGGACATTCACTCAAGAAACTTTGTTTAAATGTGAAATGAGATCTGTTATAATGCATTATAAGAATAGGTATTTTCTTCCTCTTTTTACCAAATTGTTTTTTTTTACTGAAGTTTTTAGTCAGTCAGCAACAATTTGAATATTTATAGGGTTTTGCACTACTGTGGGTTCGATTTGAGCATTTGTAGGGTTTAGACTAATGGCCCATGAGACTGATCTATGAGATGGAATTCAGCATGGTAAAAAGGTTTAAAAAGAAATTGTTCTGGGAAAGTAGTAAGTAAGGAATCAGGAAGTTCAATCATTGTCGTCTCACGATATGAGTTCCACATTTCACAGGTCTGCAGATGTTTGCTATTTGTAGATTTGATGGGTGATGGCATTTCAGAATGCTACACAGTATCCAATACAGGTGCATGCCCAGCTTGATGAGTGAATTGGGAAATCCACACTCAAGAGGCGTAGCTTGATCTGACCGATTGGAGGGGGGGGGGGGGGGGGGGGGGTGGCTCGCTCTTTCTGTTTCTTTATATTTTTTTCGATTTGTACCCTTATGTTTTTATTGTTCAAAATTTTCAAGTCAAGTTATTTGGGGGCAAGTAAAATATCTCACTTTTTGATGGCCCAAGATGAAAAAAAGGACTCATCAAAAATATATTTGCCCCCAAATCTCATTTCTTCTGTAATGGGTTGACTATTTCAAATTTAAATTCCTTTATAAGTAAAAACTGATATTTGCATGAACTTGACAGGGAAGAATATCAAAATCTAGCTGCCAGATTGGGCCACTAAAATGTGACTTATACCTGCAAGTGCTTTTCCCTAGTCCTCGTATTCTAGGAAACACAGGCCTGAAAATTCACTGATAGACCAACCAATTCTAAACCAACATTTTTAGTCTGTAACTGTCCTCAACGATGGGGTTTGTACTTAAACAAATAAAGAAGAACTGGGGTCACCAAATACAGATGTAGTAAAACATACATGTAAGAGTTCTCCAGCACTCTACCCTAATATCAAATTTTCAGTCTTGATGGGCTCTTGTTTAGTCCTGGGTTTTTCAGAAAACAGAGGTCTGTCTCTTTTGCGTTCTTTGTCACTTTGTTAAACTTAATCCAGACCTGTCTGGAAAGCACATTTTCCAATATTTAGGCCAAGGAATTGATTCTGTCTTCCAGCTGGTTCCCCTGCTAAGAGGTAACATGCCCACTTACTGAATTTGTTATTCTTTTCTTCCCTCAGATCATGCCAGAATATATATGAATGTGTTCCATGTGGTTCATGTTATTATTCAATCACTTCTCCCGAAATAGCAATATTAGATGAATGTGTTCCTTGCGTTCTCGTATTCATGGCTCGAAATGAACAATGAGCTTCAGGAAGCAATTTTGTTTAAATCCAATTTTACTTGCTGACTGGGCAACCAACATTAAAGGGACTTAGTAACATTGTCCAAATCCTCAAAATAAAATTGTAATTCTAGCGGTTCCCTTATACCTTGTTGTATTCGTATTAACAATAAAATCACGGGACAGGTTTTGGTTTTCAAATTTCCCTTTCGTTACAAAGATATGTATGATTGAAGTATTCAGATAAGAAAAACTCCGGGCGAGTTTTTCTTCCGTGTACAAAGTGAGTGCAGTGAGTTACTGAATATCACTTTGCATTTTCGCTTATTACTTGGCCATACAATGTCCATTTGACTTGAAATTTTCACACAATACCCCGTGGACATATGAGATAACAACAATATACATTGCATCAACCATTCATCACTTTTTGCACATGTCAACAAAGTTACTAGATCCCTTTAACAAATGTTTCTCATGTTTCTGGTTTCAGGCAAGTCAAATTTAATAAGTCTCTATTGAACTTGCCCGACTGGGCCACCAGGACTAGAATGTTCATTTCTACCACTGTGTTGTTTCTGTTGTTGTATATATACTTTCTGCCAAAAAAATGAAATGATAATAAGTAACCACCATTCAATATTGTACACCTTGAAAATGTATCCATGGTTTTATGTTTTCACATCAAAATGTTCTAACAGCACAGTGGGATTGCATACATCTTTTTGTAGTAAAAAATAAAATGAACATGTTATCATACATGTTGTAAAACCAAGCAGAATATGATTTGTGACTGAATAGAGAAATACAAGGTACTGTATGTGTACAGTGATACACATGGGGGAGGTATCCCTTGATTTTTCAGAGGAAACTTGTTCTACTTTTTTACAGCACATTGTGACAAATCAGAGACATTATTTTTAAAGAATTTGACATGACTTTGTACAGCATTTATTTCGTAATTTATCACTTTGAAATTGTTCTTTAAATTGTTTTGAACAAACATTATTTCGCCTCAGAACTGGATGTGTATTGCGGCTTTAAGACATGGGAGATTTAAAACTGCATTCAGAAGCAGGATTTATAGACAGGAACCATCTGTTTTATAAGTGGGCTCCTCCGCCATGGAGGAGAGGAAGCGATTAGGGGGCAGTATTGATGAGATGAAGATCTTGTACTAACACCAACCAGGGTCACAATCGCCTCGTGCAAGCTTTGTTCACATAATATAACAAAACCAAGAGTGCGTTGCAATCGATTGCAACTCTTTGTGCAACATAACATCCCCTGAACTAGTAAATATGTTCTAGACCAAAATAGATCTTAAATATTGACCTATGAAGATGTTGATTGATGCATGTAATTCATCTTATCTCCACCTCCATGGAGGAGAAAGAGGACTAGAGGAGGAGATACAGCAGTAGGGTGAGATGGAGATCTATTAAACACATGGACAGGACAAAGATAATTGATTTAGGTGATGAAACTTCAATTAGTACTAGCAAATTGGTCCTAGACCAAAATAGATTCTTAAATATTGACATACAGAAATGATGATTGATGTGTGATATTTATCTCATCTGCTCTTTCATGAGCCCCTTTTGTCAATTCGTTTTACTGTATTGTTAATTCAAGATGTTTCATTAATCTGTACTATGACTATTGTAAATTGTAAATATTGAACTGATTATTAATATTATTGACAATAAAAAATCAATTTCATTTCATTCATTCATTTCTTTCATGAAAGAGAAGAAGATATTAGGGGGCATTGGGATGAGATGGGCATCTAGATGAGAAAGATGGTGGAACTTCAGTCAGAACTAGCAAATTGGTTCTAGACCAAAGTAGTTCTGAAATATTGACTGTATAGTCTATAGAGATGCTGTTATTTTTGACATCAGCCAATTGATGTGTGAAATTTATTTCCCTCTCCTCCACATAGACGATTCATATGAGTTGGTAGATGAGGGCATAGGGTAAGGTGAAGATCAGAGGGATGTGATTAGGTGATGGAACTTCAATCAGGACTTGCAAATTGGTTGGATAAAAATAGTAGATAACCTACCGAGATGCTTACATTTGTGACATCTGCCAGTTGATGCGGATATATTCAAGCTGGCAGAAGCTGTAGTTACCATTCCTGCACAGTCTGTCGTCACTTGAGAAGTTGAGATTACAAAAACCTACAACAAATTTCCTCTTTATACATCAGTTTTTTATTTATTTCTTACCGATTTCAATTTCTTTTCTCTCCAGTTATTCTTCTTCTTCTACTTCTTAATTCATTTTGATCCTTTTCTACTCTTCATTTTCCTTTTCCCCCTTCCTAATACCAACTCAATCAATCATATTGGCTATTGCTCTCAAAATGTTTTTTAAAAAAAATTAATATAACTGGATTCTGTCATTCCTGCGTCAAAATTAATCAAACATGTCACTGTCACTTATTTATTTGTTCTCTCTTCTCCTCTCTCTCTTCTCCAGGAGGTCGAAAGGGAGATCTCGTTTCGAACAGAGTCGGGGTTGTATTACTCTTACTACAAGCAATTCATCAATGCACCTTCAATATCACAAGGTATGTACGATGCTACAGCCACACCTATATTCTTTCATCAACTTGATCTTGTTCAAACATTAAAGGTACTATTGGGTATTGGTAATGAAATTGTTTTTCCATCAATGTTTTTTTCGTTAGTACTTAGTTGAGTACTGGTAATGAATGAAACTGTTTTCAATAACAATATTAAAAAAAAGTTGTCCTAGGTGTTAAGGCTGTTGACGAGTCACGGGTACCCGGGTCCCGCCGAAAAATGTTGAGTCCCGGGCGCAAAATCGATACTCGATATCCCGAAAAAAAAGCAAAAGTCCCCTTTTTGAACGCCCGAGTTATCTGCCCACGCTCATTTTCTTTTCTTTCCTTTTTCCCTCTTTGAACGCCCGAGTTATCTGCCCACTCCCATTTTCTTTTCTGTCCTTTTTGTGTTCATGCACTCTGTAATAATATGCTAGTTATCATTCAGTTCATTATAAACTCATGAGATGCAATGTATTAAACCATGTTTTCCCAGCGGCGTGACATGCCGATAGCGAAATCAACAAATGGGTAAATTTCGGATACCCGTGACTCGCCCGAAAAATTATCGCGAGTCCCGGGAGGGAAATACTCCCGAAATCGACACCACTACTGGGTGTACATGTGCAGTAAGGAGTCTGGACTAATGAAATTGCTTACTAGATGACTAAAGATCACCAACAAGAATGTGATGATGTGTGACTGGGCATTGCAGTTTGGGGTCCTCGATGACCGTGTATATATCTTAAGATCACTCTGCATTATAAACCGTTTCATTCAAATTCAAGATTGTTGTGGGATGTCCATTTAATACATGTTTGCCTGTTTGGTACCAATTTCATTGGATTGATTGGGAATTCAATTTAAATGTATGATCTATCAGAACTCAAGATTATCTTTAACTTTCTCAGTTGCTCTTCCCCGTCTTCCCTCTAGTACATGTTTGGCATATAAAGATCATGATGAAGATCATCCTTCTCGAATTACAATGTACATGCTTGGATCTTTACTTTATGCATCTTCTTTCAAATTTATATTTGTGTATGCTCAAAGAACGAAATGTAATATCTGAGTTGAAAGAGATGCTTGTTTGAAAATCATACATATTTACATATATTCACAATTATGAATAAATTGGTAAATATGAGGGATTTGGTTGTTACTGATTATTCAGTGTAGCCCAGTAGAGTTTAAAGGGAAAGTTGAGTTTTGGTAAAGAGAGTACAGTTTTGGTCAAACTGAATTTTAGTAACCCGAACCTGCACCATTACATTACAAACTAATAGTTATAACTTCACCATGCTCGAAAGGTATAACGAATTACAAACGACTAAGTAAAAAGCCTGTTATCATTAAAAAAGAGTTGTTAAAACTCAAGAGGGTGCTCTCTAAAAACTCTTTTGTTTCAACCATTTTTAATAAAAAATTGTGCAGGTGATGTTTTGTTAATTGTTGTGGGATGTCCATTTAATACATGTTTGCCTGTTTGGTACCAATTTCATTGGATTGATTGGGAATTCAATTTAAATGTATGATCTATCAGAACTCAAGATTATCTTTAACTTTCTCAGTTGCTCTTCCCCGTCTTCCCTCTAGTACATGTTTGGCATATAAAGATCATGATGAAGATCATCCTTCTCGAATTACAATGTACATGCTTGGATCTTTACTTTATGCATCTTCTTTCAAATTTATATTTGTGTATGCTCAAAGAACGAAATGTAATATCTGAGTTGAAAGAGATGCTTGTTTGAAAATCATACATATTTACATATATTCACAATTATGAATAAATTGGTAATTATGAGGGATTTGGTTGTTACTGATTATTCAGTGTAGCCCAGTAGAGTTTAAAGGGATAGTTGAGTTTTGGTAAAGAGAGTACAGTTTTGGTCAAACTGAATTTTAGTAACCCGAACCTGCACCATTACATTACAAACTAATAGTTATAACTTCACCATGCTCGAAAGGTATAACAAATTACAAACGACTAAGTAAAAAGCCTGTTATCATTAAAAAAGAGTTGTTAAAACTCAAGAGGGTGCTCTCTAAAAACTCTTTTGTTTCAACCATTTTTAATAAAAAATTGTGCAGGTGTTGTTTTGTTAAAATAATGATTAAAATTAAATAGAGAGATCATCAACAAATATTTGAAAACATCTTAAAATTGTAAATTTTTGAAAAGTCTAAGCTTTTTTTTTTTCAACGGCTGGTTCAAAATGATTGAATTAATGTGGGGCCCCACAATAATTACAAATGGTTATATTTATGGCCATTTCAGATGTCTCTGAACCAATTGTGAACTGATTACGTTAGCTCTGAGTGTACTATAAACCTACCGTTAGAATGTATTTTCAACTTTTTAGAAGTTTCAGCTATAAAGTACAGTTCAATGAAGTTCATTATACCATATATATGTTGCAATTAGTTAGCTTAATAATATTTATTAAAAAACAGATTAATTTGCAAAATATACATGCCAATGTTGAGAGCACTGACCCATAATTGTTAATACATTTTCAACTGATGTGTAGTAGCAATTAATATCATACAAGGTATGGCATAATGAAGCAAAATATGAATTGATTGTGTGTATATCTATATATCTAATGACCAATCATAACTGGGTAATATTTTCTTTGTGAAGCGCTTGGGAGTTGATTAGCTGTAATATTAGTCGCTTTGTAAATCAAAACATTATTATTCACTATTTATATTATACAGAATGATGGAGCCATCGAGCCTAGTTATCGGGACAGGCATTATGGTCATACACATAATGTGATATTTTTCTCCATTGTCAAAGTTTCTGTTTCATGGAAATGTCATTTCCAATTATCCAGGAAAGCTGTGCTGTCCTGAAACGTCCTTTCACCTCAGATGAACTCACAGTATCACAGTATCAGTTACATTGTGCCTGTAGACTGTAGACTGTACAGTGTAGGAACATGCAAAGGCATTAGGGTAAACAAATCTTGAGGAGGGGGGGAGGGGGAGGGGGGGGGAGAGAGAGAGGGTAGGATTATTTATCCTTTTCTTTGGGGAGGGGATAAGAAATTAGCTTAGCCTGAAATATGGGAACTTATGCATAATTTGTTAATGAGCAAAAATATATACAATGACGACAAAAAAAAAGGAAACAAAGCTATCAAACATATATGAGTTGCAAACAAAAGCACTGTACAAGTTTCAGTAATCAAAATGTCAAGTGAAAGATGTATTTAACATGATACGCTTGTCACATGTAATACTGAGCTCTCCATATCATAACTTATTGGTTATTTACATGAGGCCAAGGGAAGTAGTGCTCATTAGGTTGTACAGTCTAGGCCCTAGTATATACTTCATGCACATTCATGTAATGTACATTACTACATGTATATTACTTACTCAGTTGCCCATACATTTTAACTCTTCAACACGTTCCCTGCGATATTCTGAAATCTCCATACACTTTGTACACAATCCACCTGGTTCCTGTAGTCAATTAATGGGTTAAAATCATCCTATTGATCCTATTGAATATGCTTCAAAATGTAAATTATACAATTTTGTGGTATACAGTCCCCCTTCTTTGTAATTTTTAGTAAATGTTTAATCAAAATGTATGTATACTTATAAATATTTTTGATAGTACTGAAAGCAGTTTATCTGAGCAAATAAAGTCTGTAATACTTTAGCGGCAACAATATATATATGGTGGACGCAAGAACAATGATTATAAAAATATTTTAAAAGATGACAAATCAAGACACTAGACTTCCCCAAGCCAATTCAGAGGTCACATGATAAAGACCTTAGAAAGTTAGATTCTGAGTCTTGCTTTGCTCTGGATTTTCAATTTGGATCATGTTTGTGGGGGTAAGCCAGACCACAGATGGTTAATCAATGCCCCTACCTACAGTAAAACCCCTTTTTAATTGGAGAACGTGTTTTCTAGCTCGCTGTTACCCGAGTGAGATTTCGATAAAAACAGTAGGAGGTCAGGTCGTAAAACATGCAGCGAGACGTTGTGCAGCGTTTTTAATCAAAAGTGTTTCTCCGAGTCACACGGGTAGGTTACTATAGCAACCGCACCTCTCTCATCATGCGACCAGCTGGCGTGACATGTGCTAATCGGCGCGTGCTGGTATACGTTAGCGCGGGAAATTTTGACGGTCAATTCATATCGGGTATACAACAGGCAATCGGGAGCGCAATTGTCAGTCTACTATAGTCACGCTAGTTTTTTTTTCGCTGCATAATTATAGCGCATGTAATAATACTATACCGGTTTATATTCCTTACACGTACGGTACGAATCTATTATTCTTCAATCCGACTTCAAACTTCAACAGTAATCATGGATTTGCGGTGGGTAGCCATAATGCTACTGTTCCGTGCAATTCACAACTTCCAATTTTTATATTCATAGTATTATAACTTGTAATATTTGGGCAAAGTCTAAAATTAGGAGTATGTGGAATAGTGTTTGTGTGTGAACTTACAGCAGTTTAAATTGGCAACCTTGTTTACAAGAGTACCACATGTTCCCGATCCAAAACGCGATCGCTGCAATGTTTACATTTTTACGGCCATGATGTCATCTACCCGGATAACGTTCTGCGCGCTTTTTAATACAATGTTTATCAGCTTAACATCCTGACAACGTCAGGACGTTACCTCGCTATTACCCTAGCCCGACTAGGTTGAATCTTACCGCGCTGTTGTCAGGACGTTACCCCGATTGGACCTTTTTAATGCAAACGCGGTAGAATGTCTTCCTGACAACGTCCGGACTAATGCTGAGTCATGTCGGTAATTGTCGGAACCGGGTCCCGATAAACTTTTACCGGTCGGGAACCGGTATCCCGATAAATTTTTACCCTCGAAACTCGACCGGTAAAATCACGCAATCGTGCACGCATCGGCAAAAATGCACTGTATGGGGCTTATATTGCTCTTTTTATATGCAAATAACATTATAAATACCGAGGCTTTTATGGATTTACATATCAATCTTTACGGGAAAATAGTTACAGACTATCCAGAATTAACTCAGTTTCGAATGAAAAGTACTTTTTTTCGAAGTAAATTGGACCTAGAAATCGATCGTTTGTTCACCATTGCCCATCGCAACACGGTTCACAGAAACTTAGCCCGCTAGTCGGGCGGGGGAATTGGAAACATCACATGTACGATCGCTTGTGACAGTGAGCCACTGCATGCCCTTAAAAAGTGGCTATAAATTAGCCTTTTCGCAATCAACACCATTTTGATATTCTACTTACATGATTTCGAATGGCGTTTGACAGCCGAACAGAAAAAAAAGAGCCCCGAAACAATGAAAACAACTACTCAAAACATCGATAAAAAACGACTACATCTCCAATTCGCTCGTATACCCTGTGTGCAAGTTACGGGGTCTCTTTTCTTGCGCAAGATCCATCCGCCGGGGACTTCCCCAATTCCTGGCGGATGGATCTTGCCGATAGAGGGCGGACTGGAACATAGTCCCGTAACTTGCACACAGGGTATACGAGCGAATGGGAGCGATGTAGTCGTTTTTTATCGATGTTTTGAGTAGTTGTTTTCATTGTTTTGGGGCTCATTTTTGTTTCTGTTCGGCTATCAAACGCCATGAAATCATGTAAGTAGAATATCAAAACATTTTTAAATGGTGCAAATGACCAAAAAACGTATTTTGAGCCACTTTTTGAATGCATTGGCTCATCAGCTGGATCATACAAAGATCCATCAGACAACTCCCCTGGAGTATCGGACTAACATTGTGTGCACATCCGCCGACAATATCGTTCAAATGACTAGCAATTTTGCGCTTCCTGTTCAATTTCTGACTGTCAAATGAAGTAATGAACCAAGAATTTCTCGAAAATAACCACTCTTTAAAGTAAATGATATCAATTGCCCCGTTTTTATTTGAATTCCGCTACATTATTGTGATAATCTTAATTTCTTTTTTAACATTTTATTTTTTTAATTTTTTTTTCGGGGCACTGTTTCCCGATATACCGAACCGGGTCCCGATTGAAACGGTCGGTAACCGGTGTGATCGACCGAACCGACTCAGCCTTAGTCCGGACGTTACCGCGACTATTTTCCTCAATTAAAAAGGGGTTTAAGTCCCTAACAGGGATGATGTTTATTGTAGCTGCTGAACAGTAAGTAAGTTCTAAGATTGGGCAACGAAACTGGACCTTTTATGATATTTTACTTGCCCGATATCCCTTTTTACTTGCCTGGGCAATCGGGCAAGTACTAGTGTCAAGCCCTGGGAAATGAACAATTATGGGCAGTACATGAATATTATAATGAAAATAAATTGTACTTTCCATATATATGTTAAGTCACTTCCTAACTAATTGTTTAATAACAAACATTTACAATGACTTGGGAGAACACAACTTGCTCACCTCACATTTTAACATACTTTAATTTCCCCCCAATATTCTGTAAAATTCCCTCTGAACAAGTACCAAACAATCTCCTTAAATCTCTCCTCAGATGTCTGCATTATTCATCTTCTTGGATGTCTTCCTGTCTGTAGTATTTTGATGCACAAACAAAACACTTATACATGAATCTTTTACAAGAGATTTCACATGTGCAGGATTGAACTGCTGGTTTAGTTTTAATTGATTTTGGAGATGGTACAACAACAAAATTGCACCAAAGGGACACCCTGAGGGACAACTCAAACTGTATGCACAAATTTGAAGGGAAAAGTTAAGAATTGCCTTTGGGATAGTAAAAAGGTTATGGCTAGTAGTTGGTATAACAAACTTAAAATAATAACTTTAAATGAATATTCACACATTTTTACTTTGCTTAAAATTCCTCTTATGAATTGTGTGAAATTCCCTCTTCAACAAGTACCAAACAATGTCTTTAAATGTGTAACACTCAGGGTGAAGGGGGAGGCGAAGGTCTCTCCCGAGATGCCTGCATTACTCATCTTCTTGGGATGTCTTCCTGTCTTTATTATTTTGTATCATCCGGAAACAGATGTTTACCTGAACTTGGCGTCTACTGAAGACTGTGCATAATTTCTATGCTGCTGGGACAGTCATTTAGAAATTATACCTGAGAAGCTTCAACTTTGAATCTCCATTTCCTCTCATAATTGCATTGTCTGTTCGCATCTGGTGGGGCATTTGTAAATTTTAGCTTCCCACTTATAGTTTGAGTGATCTTTAATACAATTTTTTTGTAAACAAGTTAGATACATTACGCACATCGTAGGAAAATAGCATTCTATTTTCTGTATTTTTGTGCATTTAATCTATTCGCTATGGGAACCTCAGACAATATGGGAAATGCAATCTCTTGAAGGAAATGGGCTTGATTTTTTCATAGAAGTATGACTCCAACACTGCCGTTGTAGAACTAGAAGGTAAACTGTATTGTCTGTAGGTACCGTACCCCATAGCCTTTGTACATAAAACAATGGCGGGCTGACGGTCTTGTTTACGAGCAGTATTGAACGGAGGAAGTTCGTCACAAAACTGCATTGTGGGGAAATAATATGACAAAACAATAGGAATATGCGTAAGGCGCGCACTTTACCAAGCGCACTCACACTGTACATTTTCTATGGCAAAGATGTCATTAGCGCGTACATTTGTGATTTTGCGCGCGATGAATTTGTAAACAATTTTTGCCCTTGGCTGAGACGGTGATCCGTGTATGAAGGGCGACTCTTCTGCAAATATTGAGCAATCATAAACAGTATTTAACTCAAAATGTAACTAAAAAGTGGTCTTATTGATGTAGTAGAAAATGGCAACACAAATTGATTACGCTAGATAAAGAGGTGGTGAATATTTCACCGCTCAATGTGATGTATTTTATTATTTAATTCCAGATCAATTTTGAAATACACAGCCTGTCATACTTTTGATGACGTTTTGTGACGTAGCTAAACTGCTTCTAATCGCATGCATACCTAACCGTCATGGCGGCTGAGTTTACCCCCCCTGGATTTTTTATAACAGTAAGTATTGTAATTTACAGGGGGCTCCTTTGTGCATTCCGAGTGGCTTTTGTAATTCAACTTACATATTTGGCTCATCATCTTAGAAATGGAGCAGAGTGATATATCATGGGTTTCCACTTTCCATGTAAAGTAAAGAACTTAACATGGAGATTGATATTCTAGAATGTTTGTGTAGGAGTTTGCTGAGAATTTGCCACATGATACTTTGTGTTGACAGAAGTAGATTTACTGAAAACATCACAACCCCCCAAACGCACATCTAAATGTCATTTGCTCAAGACTTTTACAATTCAACTTTAAGGTATGCTGAGTATAAGCCTGATACAAATGGTTTTTGGTATTTAGTTAACAAAAAAAAGACAACTCTGAAATGTCAAAGGCTAAATACTTTCAATCAAATGATTTTTGAAGAGCTTCCTTTCAATAATTCAATCTATGACAAAAAATATATTTGTTGTTTATACTTTATACAAAATCAAGTGGTTTTAAATTCTAGATTTGTTTGCAGCTTAGACAGCTCAATTTTAGACTGAGTGTCATGTAATACTTAATATCTGGTATAAAGTGACTTTAAAAGGTTAAATGATACAAAGGGAAACTCCAGTGTTTTAAACCAGATCATAATTTTAAAACTTTCTTTAATGCTAAAAGGAATTACAATTTAAATACATACTGTATATGCAGGGCTCAAATTTGGCACTGGGACAGTGCTGGTCCAGGACCACATAATAATTAGCTTTGGGCCACCAAAATTGAATTGATCCAAATTTGACTTGCCTGAATTGGCAACCATAAGATATTCTAATGTATATCTTTGTATTGGGCCACCAGATCAGGTTTCGGGCCACTACAATTTGAGATTATCTTGATTTGTATTAGCCCGACTGGGATGCAAGGAAGGAAGGTTTAATTTCTAGCATTGACATTATATGTCAGGTACTGAGTAAAATCTTCAGACAGACTTGGAAACCCCTGGACAGTTATTCTTTTATTCATTAGTTTCCATGGTTATGTCACGTACGCACAATACTTGCCCGAAGGGATGTTGAACTGAATGATGAACACACTCAAAAACATTTGTATGCCGAGTGCGACATGGGTAATAGGTTATTTGAACTTGGCATGAATGCACTATACAGTGACAATTTGAAATATCCACACAATAAAGGCATCAATTGTATGTTTAATGCATATACATGGCCGTCGTGCCCGCCAGTTGAAGTTTATTGTTGAGCGCTATGAATTGCATGTTGTTCAGCGTAACTGAAGCGTGAAATAATCTTAAATAATCCATGTGAGAAAAGATTTGTTTGTTAAGTTTATTTAATAACAGAACATCAATCACAAACTCTCTTGACATGCACAGGGTTTGAACTCATGAATAATGTGTCGGAGCTTAGAAACTGTATGTCCGTAGGCATCGTTTGTAAACTGTGTATTTTTGTTGCACATTCACGCTATAGATCAATATTAGGGGGCTTTTGGCAAGAAATTCAATGTGTGGTGAAAAGTGATTATTTTTGTCTTCACTTCATGTGTTACTGTTCAAGATTTCTTATTGTAAAAAGGCTTTTGAATAGATTGATGATGCTGATTTGAGAAGTATTTAGAGTATAATATCAACCTTTTGCCATTGTGGTTCCCCTACTAGAATTCGGGACTGTTTACTACCACGTACGTGTATGTAGTTCTGACAATTGTCATTATTGTCTAGCTTTTTGTTACAATTTAAACAAATAATGAATTATTCATTTTTTAAAAGTATTTGTAATGAGAAGTCAGTGCCTCAGACTTAGTGGCATACATGTATGTGGCATATCAGCAAAATTGTCACCAGTGTATCCAATATTCAACAAATATCTGCAGTGAAATGAATCTATATAATGCATACAGTTTCCCCTGTATATATATCATTTTGGTATGAATAAAGTGAAACAATATCACTCACTTTTGGTCAGTATATAAAGTGAACCAGTATCTCTCAAGAAATACATTGATGAACATGTATGTATACAAGTTTGTGGTTTAGTCTTTCAGCCCAAGTTCATTTGAAACCACAATCCGATTCTGAATTAGTGTTGCAAGTTTATTACCCTATCGTTGCAATCTTGACATTGGCTGGCTCTCTTCAATTGGCATTTGGCAGTGACATTCATTCTGACCCCAATTGCAATCTACACACACACATTTGATTAACCCTGAACACAAAATATTGAGCCTAGGGTAATTGCAAGACTTGAATTTCATAAAATTTCCAAAGTTGGCCCCTACATGTAACTGTATCAATCACTAAAAGTTTAGTCACAGCTGCATAGCATTATATAAAAGATCAAGTGCTTTTGTGGTCATTTAATCCAGAGGGTATATTTGATCAGTTTGTATTTATGAAAAGGTTTAAGTGCAAAAACTTCCGGACATTTTCATAGGGTTATGGGCCTACTCATAAATACGAGAATTGGTTTAGGGGTTCTTTCACATTTCTTCCAACAACAATTGCTTTGATATTGTTTTTCATGTATTTATAAAGAGATTTCCGGCGAAGCCTATTTTTTCTTTGCTCATTTACAATCATTAAAAATATTTCTAGTCGGTTTCCTCTATGTTTGAATTCAATTAATAAAAGGCTGCATCACTTTGTGTGAACCCGCACACTTTCTCTAGAAAAGTTGATTTAATTATGCTTGGGTTTTAATAGTGCCCGGTTTATAAAGCTTCTGATAAGCAAGCAATAAAAAGGGTTTCATGGAAACGTCCTCCATTTAAGAGTCTTCGTGGCTCAATGGTAGAGCACCGGTCTAGCAATCCCGAGGTTTCGGGTTAAATTCCCGGCGAAGCCTATTTTTCTTTGCTTATTTTCAATCGTAATTTATAAAGAGGTTAACATGTATTAATTTCCTGTCACTTTCTGTAGGGTTATGGTCCTACACATTTTCTAGATAATAAAAATGTGCTTGGAATCCACGCAACATAATCAAACTATAGACAAATTCCATGCTTTCCCCCTAACTTTTGTAAACTTTTAGTACACAAAACAACACAAGTCACAAACTTATTTCTGATTGGAGCACAATTCATAACAGAAAAGCCTATCAAGCATTTTATTCCACATAAACTGATATTATAGCCATATTCACTGGTATTTTCCTGAAATATGTTTCTCTATCTCTGTTTATTAACCGCTACCCCCTTTATGCACTCGAGTTCTTCTGTATGGAAAAAGGTGTGGTTAATACACAAGCAAATACGGTATACATTTAATGAAAACAGAAATGTGGTTCCAAGTTATTATTTCTTTTAGCTATTTAAAACAAATTCTATTCATTATTGTTTTCATTTCTGCAGGTTTCTATGAGCTGAGAAATGATAATAGCACAGAGAACTGGAGGACAATCAATGTGTTGCAGAGATTCAACATCTACCAAGAAGTCTTTCTGGCTTTCCTCTATCGCACAATTCCTTTTATCCATGTAAGAAGTAATTTGTTTACTTTCTGTAATATTCATAATTTGGATTATAATAATCATTGAAAATTGTATATTGTACTGTGGTTAATAAGGCATCATTTTTTATTTTGTTTAAAATATTTATACTCATTTTTAAAGATAAATAACAGTTTTGGGAAAGTTACAGAAAACATCTATATTGGCCAAACTAATTGATCAATATTGTTGAATAAGTATTTAAAAAGGGCTTGGGTGGTTAAATCCGAACCTAAGCATTGTTAAATGCAGAAATATCAGAAGAAATCCAATGGCCGCCCGTGAAATTGATAAATCCACGCCCGTTCGCACCTGTCCGCGCCGCGAGCGTTTGGTTGGAGATATCGACAAGCCGGCATGCCAAATTGTTATAATCCCATATTAGTAAAATTATATTCTTTCACATGGTTGGTAATAAGAGCGTTCATTTCATTTTTTGTGTGTGGGGCATTTCCCACTGTACTTTCATTTACCTTTAATGTTTCTTTTTGTGATTGACTTGATATGAGTCTTGCAAAATTTCTGGCATCCATGTAAGAACTTTTTATTTTTCATCTTTCATTAGCTGAAATATATTTAGGTCATTAACACGGTAATTGATTGTCTTTAATTTGCAGAGCCGATTCCTGCCCATATTCTTCTACATCAAGTCAGTATTTGCCCTCCATGGGGTGTACTTCACAACCATCTTTGCCATGGGTTGGCTGCTCACTAACTCCTGGCTCACTGGTCTACTTGCCTGCACGTTCTTCATTGCCAACAGGTGAGACATTTTTTGAAGAGTATCAAATATGGATTGAAACATAAAAAGAAAATAGAACAAATTTGTTCATTAACACCTTCTTAAGGTCAGTACTTCACAGCAATCTTCTCAGTGGGTTGGCCACTAAAATGTTCCTGACTGGTAATTTACTTGCCTGCAGCAAACAGGTGCCAAATTAGCATTTCATCAAGTACAAATTGAAAATGTAACAGATAGTAGAAGAAAATAAATACGTTGACATCTTCCTTAGGGTCAGTGATTCACTTATCTTCACCACGAGGTGGCTGCGTACCATGGGCGTAGAGACATACGTAATGTAATACCTATTCATCAGGGGGGGATGAATGAATAGATCATCCCCCCCTGTTGAATGGTTATCAATGACAGATCTACGCCCATGCTGCGTACTATTACTCGCCTGCAGAATCTTCATTGGACACAGGCAGGAAATTAGATCAAATTTAATATGCTAGAATATCAATTTTGATATCAAGAAAGAAAGGAAAAGGAATTATGTTTACATTTCATAGAGTTTACTTCTATGTGGGTTGGCTGCTCATTAATATACTGTAAACTTGTCTACTTGCCTGCCTGTTCTTCATTGCCAACATGCACAAAATAAATCATATTTAGGAAACTGTAATGCCAAATAAGTATATCAAAGATTGGTGAATATTTTTTTTTTCATTTTGATGTTTGGAGCTGGAGTCAAGAAATAATACAACATTGACTAATTTTTGACATCGCTAGAATATTTGTTTAATTTGTTGTTTGTATTATCGGTATAATAGTATTATTTGTTTTATTTAATTTGCAGGGAGGATACCACCAGAGTGGATTTCACCATTCCTCTGAGAGAAAGCTTTGCCTTGCCATTCCTCTACCTTCAGATGTCATTCATCACATACTATTTCAGGCCATCCTTTCCAGCAAGCAGACAGGTAAGACTGGGTCAACACTAGACCTGGGAACTGGGATTAGGAATTTTTACTGGGTTTGTGAATAGTGCATTTTGTCATCAAAGGACATTTCATTGACCTAAGTTATGGTACATCATTTGTTTAAAAGTATGAAGTGAATTATTTAAATTGTTACATTTTTTCCGTATTGGTAAATAGAACTAGAAGTATGTGATTTATGTGAATGAACTAGTTAATACTTACAATCGACAACATTTTGTCAGTGTGAAAGGGTATTCGCATCTTGCAATGTGTGAGATGCTCCATTGAGTTGTCTATAAGTGGCTGGTGGTGTAAGACGAGGCACTGACCCACTTGACACAATGTCACAAATCAAGTCAAGATTACATTGAGGCAGTGTTGAGTAAGGTGTCAATTGAAATCCACTCTTAACCCTAATCCCACTGGGGGGGGGGGGGGGGGGGGGGGGGCCTTTTAGGCCCCCCCCTGTCGTTTCTATGTCGTGCAACTAGACCGCTTGGAATTTCGCGTTCAAACTTCATGACTATTTTCTCTCAAGTCTCCCGCATGTTTTGATATATAATTCACCCCGATCGGACCTGTAGAACTGATTTTAGAGGTCGATAATTGCTCGTCCGTCACAAAAAAATGTAACTTTTGTACAGGTTTCTATGTAATTCCTATATCCGATGTTGTAAACTCCAGATCTGTTATAATTGTTGCTTTTAATTATAATTTGGATTATTTCTTTGTTATTAGTTGAAGTCATACTCTTCAGAGATAAATTCTTCCAAAAAAAAAAAAAAACACAGCAAAAAAACACTAAAATACATAAGAATGAAAACAATGTGGATAAATCCGGGAATACTAATTTGCATATTTATGCAAATTAGTGATATATTTTATCACCATAAAAAACATGGATATGATGAATAACATCATTTGAAGGTATTTTTACAGAAAACCTGAAGAAATCCTGTAATTTCTTTTGATTTTAGATGAAAATCCCAATTTTTTCCCCAAATCGTCAAAAATTTGCATATTCAAAATTGTAATTAATTATAAAAAAAAAAATAATTGTCCAATTTTTTTTTTCTTTTTCAAATTCTTATTCTACTTGACTTGTTTTACATGTGTGCCAATTTTCGAGTCGATCGGTCCATTCATTGCCGAGATTTGAGGGGGGGGCCAAAAAGGCCCCCCCCCAGTGGACTCAAGTGACCAAAATAACGGTTAAAGGAGTGATATCATCTTGTGAAGTGAGAGATGCTCCATTGAGTTGTCTGTAAGTGGCTGGTGGTGTAAGACAAGGCACTGACCCACTTGACACAATGTCACAGATCAAGTCCAGAATACATGGGAGGCACGTGTGAAGTAAGGTGTCAATTGAAATCCACCCTTAGGGGAGTAGCGGGAACTAAAAGGTGAAACAAAAGTCAGAGACTCAGAGGAGTGGCACTAGAACATAGGATATTCACAGTAAAAATGCATTCTTTTAATGTAGACCTATCTATGTCATGAAGACTGTCAATCATGTCATTGTATTGTTTTTCCCCTACATAATATTTAATAATTTCAAGGGTTTCTGGAAAGTACCAGTACTAAGGGCTTTCTAGCTCAATGGTTATAGAGCACCTGTCTAGCAATCTTGGAGGTCTCCTATTTGACTCTTGACATACTGTAGTCCAATTTTCATTTCTCATGTTTCTTTTCTCATATGAAAATATTCTGTTCCCCTACATACAGGCTACATGTGTTTGAATTTAGAAGAACAAAAAATGAGTTAAACTAGCTAAACAAAACTTTTATCCAGTGCCACCCAGGTTTACATGACTTGTATGTGTATCTAAGACAAATAAACTATGTTCATATATACTTAACTCTACTCTTTCTATTTTAAGTTGATTTCTTCTTTTTTCTAATCAACATTTAGTTTATTTCTTGTCGATCATTCTCCAAACTTTCCATGTATTCTCCTTTTTTGTTTGTAGAGCTCATTTTCTTACCCTACTTTATGTACATACTGAATGTTTGTCTAGAAGTCAGGGAAGAGCTCATCATGTTCCAGACAAATGACTTTAGACTGCTGATTAGAAGGCAGACATGCCATACTCCGCTAATGATTTATTGAGTGGATAGACGAAAAATTACTGAATGATTTCAATGAATACTACATGAAGGGAGAGAATGTGAGAAATCATGAATTATGGACACAGTAGGGAGAGAGAGGGAATAAGAGTCTATTATGGGATGATTAGAAGGCAGACATTTATAATGCCATGCTGTGCTGGTTTTGTTGTGTGGATAGCAAAAAAAAACAAAATAATACGTACATGTTACTGTGAAAGTTCATCTGTATTGGTAGTTAATATGAAATCTATTTTAAACTTTTGATCACAATACAAATATTTGTATTGTGATCAAAAGTTTAAAATAGATTTCATAATACGTACATGTGTATAACAGTTGGAAGAAGTATAAATGAGAACTAGTGAATAGTGGACACAATAGGGAGAACTAGAGAGAAGGGGCAATTATAGCATATTATTTATAGCAGATTAGAAGGCAGACTTTTATGCCATGCTGTGCTTATGATTTATTGATCGGATCTGGGGGGCAGAAATGGTAACAATATGAATTTTTACATGAAAGTGAGAATGTGAGAACTCATGAATGTACATGTATGAGCATGAGTGGGAGAGAGGCAATCAGCCAATTAGTGTGTATTAGAGGAATATCAAAAGGCAGGTGTTGAAATGCTGTGCAGATGATTTATTTATTATTTTGTATGTGTGTGGGGGGGGGGGGGGGGGGGGGGGGGATAACATTTAATGTAAAAGTTGTCACTGTACATAGTTATAGTAGTATAGAGCAAGATGAAGAAGGGAGAAAATTAAACAGTTTAACTGGTAGATTATTAGGAAGCAGGCAAACAGAATACATGATGTGCTGGGGATTTATTGAGTGGATATGGGGGAAACGGTGTGTTTTGATTAAAAATGGAATCATATTATACATTTCAAAAAGAAACAGAGATAGACAGTCAAACAATTTGGCTTCCTTTGGAGCAAACAATATACCGCATTCCCATAGGGTCCTTGATAAAACAAAATGTCTACTTTACAGCAGTGTTCACAAAGCAAGTTTGACTAAAACCTTTTAAGTGTTTACGTTTGTGGCCAAGAAAGTAATAAGAGACTTAGTAACAGTCTTTGTAACATAGACTGCTCAAGTTTCTTTTGTATGTGTTTTGTTTTACGACTTTTACCCCAATTTACCTTTTGATAGACTGTTCCAGATTTTAAACAGGCCATGACTTCTATTTGATGTTGATGTACATTTTGTTTCCAGTTTTACATGTAAACATTGTTAGAAGTTCCTCCAGTGGACAAATTTTTTTGTTTTTTTTACATCTCAGTGATACTATGTTATACTTTGTGAAATATATTTGCACTGATTTTAACATTTATAGGTATTCTTTATTGCCCAAGATTGTTATGTCTAAACATGGTTTCACCCCAATTTAACTTTAAATTTGCTAGAGACTGTCCCAGATTTCAAACAGACCATGACTTTGATGTGATTTTCGTTCAGAATTTGTATGCTAGTTCTCCATGAATTTTTCAACACTTGCTTCATTATACACATGTTTTAACCATCACAGTAGTAACATTACAGTAGAAAGTGTATTGTTATAATGTACTGAAAATGTGTAGATAATGATCATTTGTTTAAATGTTTGTTGAATGTTATTTTTTTTAAACACGTTTCTCTTTCACTTCTCTATCCAACGTTACTGTACAAGGATGGCAGATCTGTGTACATGTCTTATTGTTTTAACATGGCAATTTGTTCAGATTGTTCTTCTCTTTACAAGTCATAACTCTTTCAGTACTAGATTTAACCAAATTAAAGATGATACTAGCTCAAGTTTGTTATTCAATGTTTATATCTTGTCGTTTCACTCTGCAGTGGTGGTGTACAGGAATGGCAGCTGTGTGTACGTTCCTCTTTGTTCTGACATGGCAGTTTGCTCAGTTCATCCTACTGCTTCAAGCCATGGCTCTCTACTGCGGGACGATTGCTGGAATCATGCCACTACACAAGGTGAGATATAAACTTGTCACATATCTGTACATGAGCCCATACTACCACCCCTTTTTACAATAAACTCATACCTGCGTGTAGTTCTTTTAGAATGTGTGCAGTTCTTTTAGAACTACAAGCTTAAGAAATAATACCAACAGTCATATCCAAGACTACCACAGTCCTTTTTAGAACTACCCAAGAAGGAATATCAACAGTCCATCTCAGGACTATCCAATCCCTCCCTTATATGGTGCTACCTCAAGCCTACTGTTTATCTACATCACCATTGAATAAACAACATTTATATTTACATTATTAGCCAAGCCTGTCTAGGGCCCTGTAACATAAATATTCAAGATTAATTGTGCAATCAATCAATTGATCCTAGGATCAATTAAATGATATATGATTAAACACAAATCTTTATGGTATGGGGCACAAAAAGAAGCAAGAAAATATTGTCAATATGCACAATTTAGCAACTTTGATTATGCAGACCAACTGAAGTGTAGGAATTTATCAATGTATGGAAAGATAAGTTGATGCTGTCTCAAGGCATCTAGGCCAAACAGATCACACATTTGTATTGCAATATTTAAGTTATCATTTTTTTTTGTACAGGTTACAAGGATCTTCCATTTCCAGTTGGCATCCATCGTCATCGTTTGTGTGCTGCAGTTCTTCAACAAGATGCTCCTTGGTTCTCTTGTGTTTAGCTTCATAGTCACTGCTCTCATAGACTTTCATTTACAGGTAAGCCTAAAGAAAAATGTCTTAGTATTAGGCCTACTCCCCCTCATTAACCTCCTCCTCCCAACAAGATTTTGCAATCCCAGACGTTTGATATAAGGCCCACCCAGTTCTTTAGGCAATGGCTTAATACAAGAACAAAACATTTAATAATACATCAGTAGACATTGTTTATGTGCTGCAGTTCTTCAACAAGATGTTACTGCGGTTCTCTTGTGTTCAGCTTCATCGTCACTGCTCTCATAGACTTTCATTTACAGGTAAGTCTAAAGAAAAATGAATTAGTATTAGGCCTACTCCCCCTCATTAACCCTCCTCCCAACAAGATTTTGCAATCCCAGAGGTTTGATATAAGGCCCACCCAGTACTGTAGGCAATGGCTTAATACAAGAAAAAAACATTTAATAATCGATCAGTAGTCATTGTGCATGTGCTGCAGTTCTTCAACAAGATGCTCCCTGATAAAAGGATGACAGTTTTCATTGAAGTCGTGTATCACATTTTTGTGAGCAAAAAACACAAATGAAAAGTAATTATTCTGGCTGTCCAAATATATATAGATGTATTATTTTATTTTTATTCCTATTTTCCTTACTTCAGACTGGCAGACCGGTTGTAAAGGGCATATCAGGACATATTGCCAGGCTGGTGACAAGACTAGTCTATAAGACTAGTCTTATACCACTCTTAAGATAAAAATATCGAACTATCCCACCAAAAGATTACTAGAATTCATTCCTCTGTCATATCACATCTGCAAACAAAATAGTAATTATTCTGGCTTGTCCAACTACATAAAGATGTATTATTTTATTCTTATTCATATTTCCTTACTTCAGAATGGCAGACCAGTTGTAAAGGGCATTTCAGGACATATTGGCAGGCTGATAACAAGACTAGCCTTCACAACTGTTGGAATGTTTATAATGAACATTGCCATCAAGGTAAGATGTCCAAACATTAATTATTTAATTTTGTTACCCTAACATGGCAATTCTTTTAGAAGTAAATACTGGTTTTTGGCAGGAGAAGATGAATTCTGTACCATAATTTCATTCCACTCTTAAAGTTATTTGGGCAATTCCACGAAAAAGTGAACATGAACTCAAAAAAACAATTGGCTCTATTTCAAATCCTATTGATTTTTTCTGGATTATTTTTCCATACAACATGATCCTGTGATTATATCTTTCAGTTCACATGATTTGTTTTATTCTCGGGTGTCTCCTTATAGGAGAAACGGAAACCATACATGAAACTCCACACATGGGACTACCCTGTCTCAAATTTCAGGAAAATCGTTATATTTTCCAAATTTTTTGGTATTTTTATAATTTAAGGCACCAAATTTGATAACTGATAATCAAAGTACCTTTCTGATAAAAATTTCAGTCTTTTGAGTGCTCGAAAGCATATTTTTTAATTAATCAAATCCTCCGGACAAACTGTAATGTCCGTGACGCTGAAAAATGTAATGTCCGTGACGCAACGTTTTGTTGTCTAGATCACATATACCTGGCCCGTTTCGCAAAATCCAACTTGGATTCAATTCATCATTGCCTTGTCTATAATTGAATACCTAAATCACCTTTGTGAGGACTCAGAACTCACAGATTTTTGCAAAGATGTATATGGATGCAAAAAGTCATGTCCAAAAAATGTAATGTCCGTGACGGCGCACATTTTGCAGAATTACTCAGTAACGAATTGGATAAATGTTCTGAAACTTTTTTTGCATACTTAACCAGGCTATTGCTTTGTAATCAAAATAAAAGTGAGACATTAGGTAGAGGTATGAATTGGTAGTGGCATTGGAAAGTCATGAAAATACTGTCTGTTTGTAATGTCCGTGAGGCTGGAGTTGCCCATTTATAACCAATTTTGAATGATTTATAATGACATTGTACACGTGGAGCCCACCAGCCTCAAACCCTGACATCGCAAAACATCAGAAGTGAATACTGGTTTTGTGTGGTAGAAACTAGAAAGTTGTATTTGCAACCTTAATTGTATTCCACTTTGAGTGGTCTCATACCAATTTGGGATGATTTATGATGACATTATACACATGGAGCCCACCAGCCTCCAAAAGGTTTACCCTAACATCACAATAATCACATGTGAATACTGGTTCGGGTCAGTAGAAAGTTGTATTTGCCACTAACCAATTTGTGATGATTTATGATGACATTGTACACATGGAGCCCACCAGCCTCCATAATGTTTGCCCTGACATCGCAAAACGTCATAAGTTAGTTTTTCTTACCCACACTAGTGCCCCCTAGAGCTTTTCCCCTGTCAGGGGAAATTACTGTAGAATACATGGAATCATTTCCAGACACTTATTGGAATGAGGGATTGCTAGTAGGAGATCTATGTTTATTTTGTATTATTTTGGTTTATTCATCGGGAAATTTGAATTACAGCAATACCAGGGCCCAGTATTCAATGCCATGCAAGTCATACAATTAAGCAATCTACTTTATTTTTAGCTTAGCTAATAATCACAATAATAATAATAATCTAGTCAGTTTATATAGTGTTTATTATGCGCTCTACAATTTAAATTATTTAGCCAAATGTTGGGTTCCATTTACTGAACATTTTTTTCAAAAATTGTGACATTGTAATATATTGAAGTATTTTGTTTTACTCAAAAAATTGAAAAAGTATTATATGAATACAAGATAAGTAAATTTCCTAGCACAGCAAATTGCTAAGTAAATGTCTTACATAATTCAAGCATTCAAATGAATACGGGCACAGGAGACTTTTTATGAAAATCATGACATAACCATTTTAGATGCAGAATAGCTTCCACATTGCTCTGCATTTTGACAACGTAAACAAATACAATTGGTCAACAGGGGGTGTAGCATAAATAGTTGCGATCAATACCTTAATCAATTGCAAAGTTGCTATTAATCGCAAGTCAGAAAATATGCACATTTGCACCAATCAGATTTGCGCATTGATGCTCATTTTCTGACTTGCAATTGATTGCAACACCCCCTGATGTTAATTGGTTGTGGTGTTTTGTTTTAATTTAATTTATCAACAGGTTGTGATTGGCCTAGATGCAGACCAGCATATCTTCAAGTTTCTCACTGCCAAGTTTGGACTGTCCCATGCAAGGTACAGTAACATACATGATTTGGACTGGTCTATGAACTTGACTATAAACCACCTGTATTTATGTATAACGTATGTTCATAGCCCTGCTGTCTGCTAGAGTTGACCATAAAACAAATCAAGACATCAGTTACATGCATGACACTTGTGTTGTTATTTCATTCTGAAATAATAATCATAATGTTCCATCTTTCAACGCTTGTGGGACATCTTTGTTATAAATGAATTGAATGAAATTGAATCGAAAAGGTTATTACCAACATTATTATTAACTGTGTTAATTGTGCTTTGTCGCATATATATTTTAATTGTATTCGAACTGTATTCTTTTGTAACATAACAATTTTAATCTGTGGATTTTTGTTATGATTCTTATTTGCAATAAAACCGAATTTCAATTCAATTCAATTCAATTCAATTCAACATCGGATACATACTGCAGTCAATCCAGCACACAAAGTGCTTATTTTCCACTCCATGGGCCCATATCAGTTTTAGTTTATTTTGAAGGAGTTTTCTGTATAAAGTCATGAGAAGACTATTTTAGATTGAAAAAAGCTTTTGAACTTTTATGTTGATCCATTTAATTTTGTTTGCAGGGATTTTGATGTGTTGCTGTACAAGTGTCACAGTGCATTCTCCTTCCTGCCTCTTCATGTCCTGAGACGGCTCACCCTGTCAATGGTCTTCCCCATCTACACCGCTGTCGTCTTTGGACTTCTCTCAATCCTCATCGTCGCAGTCTTCCAAAACTGGAGGTAATAATCATACTAAACTTAAACCTGTGCATAGTGACCACCTTAGGGAAACAAGAAAAAGTAACCTCTGTAGAAAGGTTCCATATCATTGATTTTCTTTAATACAGAATATCACTTTTGGTGGCCACTATAGGCAGGTTAGCTGATTTAGACAGATGGCAGCTAAGACAGGTTTGACTGTATAGTTTGGTATTGTTACTTGAGTTTCTTGTTATTTTTTTAACTTTCAAATCACAATTAAATTTTTATAATGTACATCCAACAAGTACAAATTATTCATGTGTTTTCATGTGAACAAATAAACCTTTTAAATTTAATCTAATTTCAAAATAAATAGGAGCAAAGCAAATGGTACTGTGATGGAATTAGTTGGTTAAAAATAGAACTGGGGAAAGATTCATAATTGGTCGTTGTTTTTCATTTAAATTTTGTGATACACAGCGAGATGACGGAGCTGTCGGCCAGAAAGAAGGATGATGACGTCGCCAACAAATCCTCCACCTCCTCGTCGGCCACCTCCTCCACCTCCTCGTCGGCCACCTCCTCCACCTCCTCGTCGGCCACCTCCTCCACCTCCTCGTCGGCCACCTCCTCCACCTCCTCGTCGGCCACCTCCTCCCCACCCCCTTCCCCCGCCCCCCTCTCCTCCCCCAGGGGGATGCTGCGTCGTCCAGACCTGGCCTTCCACACTCTGCAGACCATTCCCTTTGCCCTCATGGCGTTCATGGTCCTGCGCATGAAGTTTGTCTGGACGCCCCAGATGTGCGTCCTCGCCGCCTTCGGCATCGGCAACACGACGCTATGGCGATGGCTGCTAGGCAAGCTGGGTTTCAAGTCAGACACGCTTGTGAGTGGACCGTCTTTTTATTTTGTTGCTTGTTTACTGTGGAGGTAGTTGCTAGGGAAATCGGGCTTGAAACTAAACATGAGTGCAAATGGAGCATTTTTCCCTACTTTACATATTACTTTTATCTGCTTGTATGTTAGTTTGTTATCTGTGTTTGCTGGGCAAGTTAATATGCAATATTTCAGATAAAAAAGATGTGCTGCCTCACTTGTATTTTCTCATTCACATGACTGTTTTAATTTGTAATGGGATGTTTAATTATTTCATGGAAATATGTAATTTAATATTTAGTCATATTATAAATTATGCAAATATGTTTCATTATGGCAGAAATGCTATGCGAATTGAATACATTTTTAATGAAGATTCTATGTAGTATGTTAGTAGTCTCTGAATGATTTTGCAAGTTGCATTCATATTAAACTATATAACGAACATCCTGCTGTATGGGAGGTGAAATTTCCAGGTGCAATTATAGGAAATAAAGAATACAACGTACATTTATTTTGGTACTTATTCCATAGTTGATGACTTGTAAACTAGGTCTGCAGAAAAAAACTCCATGCAAATAAACATAGTGATTTTAGGCTAATTTTCTGATGCCAAATCTCACTCACTTAGCAGCCAGTTTACGCCGCCCACATTTAGGGTCCAAAATCAGCAGCGTGATAAACACTTCATCGGCTTACGTCAACTAGAGAAGTTAGAGAGGCGTTATGTACAGAGACTGGGGCGAAGTTCCTTAGATGAGGTCACACCAATAGAGGGCGGCATATCCATTTTGGCGATTTACAAGGGGCGTTCCCAGGACAATTAGATATTTACTAATTACTCCAAAAATTGATTGATTTCATGGGAAATGACTGCCAAATTCTTTTTCTTGAGGAAAAATTACATATAGAGAGCCTAATTGTGAAAATTTGGCCATCTAGACGCTGTAGTTCCTTTAAGTTGCACAGGATCTGATAAGTGAAATTTTTGAATCTAGAAATTTCTCACAAATAAGTTTTCTTTGTACAATGATTGTGATAAATATCACATTATTTTTTTTTTTTAATGCAACTTGTATTTTTTAGGTGCAATGTGTTCGCCATAGTGTAGCAGTAGTCATCATTGCAGTAACCCTCTTCTTGGTAAGTACACTTTTAGTATGTAAATGAAGGTAAATAAAGACAATATTTCATGGTTGTTAAATATTTGCAAGTATCAAAAAATGGATTTCCACCAAACTGGGTCCATCTTTGTACCTTGAGGAGCTAATGAACTGATAAGATTTTATGGTCATGAGGTCAAAAATCACAGGGCTCATTATATTTTCAAAAATAGCTGGTTATTGCAATATCTCGTGAACCAATTGAGTTATTGTCACCAAACTTGGTACATGTATGTATCTTGAAGAGCAAATGAACTGATCAGATTTTGGTGAATTTTTAGGGTCATGAGGTCAAATGTCACAGGACTCATTATATGCACCAAAAAACTCCTAATGGTGATATCTCAAGAATTGCCATCAAACTTGGTACATGTATTTATTTTTTAGGAGCCAATGAACTGATTAGATTGAAAGGGTCACTAGGTCAAAGGTGACTTTTCCTCATAAAAATCACGCAATGGCAGAGGCCTCCATTTCGACTGCGCGCAGTCGAAGATCCATCTAGTTTGTTTATTGTTTCTATCCTAAATCTTTTTTTCCTGCAGTGTTACCCCAAAATGTCATCAGAGCTGAGCATCCTGAGGGAATTCTACGACCCGGACACGGTGGAACTCATGAACTGGATCAGGTATGTCAGACATTTTACATCATCATATACTGTGGAATCGATACGTTTTGTTTCATCTGCTTTTCGAATGTTTGGCCAGGACTGTGCACAGCTCACTGCTCTGCCATAAAGTTTGCTGCCGTAAGGTCTTGAAGGAAGAACTTCTCCTTAAAGACTGGGAATAGTAGAAGGTGCAGCAGAAGTTGGGGTGATGTGCCACAACTGCAGTTACACACTGCAGAGATTCCAACCTTCCCTGTATGCAATTGATAGACTAAAAAAACCTGATTTCTGGATGAATCCTCCCTAAAAGCTGAATGTTAACGTTGGCATCTCTGATACTGTGTAATTTGCAATGGTTAAGTTTCTAACCCTGGACAAGTCACATTATAACCAGTCATTGTTCTAAGGATAAAATAGATTCAAATCAACTGATTTTTAATTTCCATTTGCCCATTGCAGCAAGCTTGCCGATACCAGATTGGGTCACACTGTTCACTTTGACCAATACTGTCAAGGAAAGTAATTTTATTTGTCAGCAAACTGCAAAGGCTGATTCACAGGCAAATATTGAAGATGGTTGATATTAAAACTCTCAGATTGAGGGGGCTGTGTTGAAAAGCGATGATTCAATATTATTCAACAGATTTTGATTTGATTTTGATTTTCTCATTACAGACAGGACACTCCCAAGACAGCTGTGTTCAGTGGCAGCATGCAGCTACTGGCTGGGGTCAAACTGTGCACTGGACGCAGACTGACCAATCATCCGCACTACGAGGATAAGAAGCTCAGGGATACAACGATGCAGGTGAGTTTGGGGAATGGTTTACATATAAATACTTCACCACTCTCCTCTTCTTATTTTTCTCCTCCTTCTCTTCCTATTCCTCGTCGTTGTCTCTGCTGCCGAAGCACCACTACCACCTTCGTTGTCGTCATCATCATCGTCATTATCATTGTCATCACCGTCATCGTCATCACCATCACCATCACCATCACCATCACCATCATCATCATCATCATCATCATCATCATCATCATCATCATCATCATCATCATCATCATCATCATCATCATCATCATCATCACCACCACCACCACCACCATAATTATCATCATTTTGTTATCATCATCGTCATCATTTAGTGTCATCACAAGCTCCATCACTTTAGTATTAAGTGTTTTTTTAGTGTTTATTTATCCAGGTTAGCCTCTTCAGTGCCTTTTTTCCCACTGTTTTCCCAGCATTGGATACACACGTGCAATTATCTTACCACTTTTTGTGTGCACTCTCTCCACTCCCTGGAGAGCATTCCAGCAGGTGCTACTTTACAGTACACTCATGCTTTGAACACCCTGATTCATGCAAAGTACCCATTATTGTTTCTTACAGCTGTACCAGTACTACGCCCGTAGGAATGGACAGGAGGTGTATGATATCCACAAAGCCATCGGTACGGATTACATCATTCTGGAAGACAGCATCTGCTACGGGCGGTCATCCGAGGTTGGCTGCAGACTGCCCGACATACTGGACATCATGAATGGACATGTGAGTACTCTGTGTTATTGTTTAGAGGACATTATTCAAGGGATCTAGTAACATTTTAAAAATCCTCAAAACTTACGTGGAACTCAAGCAGTTCTTGCATACCGTGTTCTAGTCGTATTAACAGTAGAAGCATGGGACAGGTTTCCGTTTTTTCAAAATTTCCCTTTCGTTAAAAAGATATTTACGATTGAAGTGTTCAGCTTTTTAACTTTCCAGTGGATAGTCATAACTCTATAAAAAGTCAGTTAGTGAATTTCACGTAGAATTTTTACTCATTACCCGGCCAGATAATATCCATTTAACATGAAATTTGACACATTACTTAGTAGACATATCAGATCACAAATATACACATTTTATTAACCATTCATCACTTTTTGCACAGTATGTCAACAAAGTTACTAGATCCCTTTAAATCCTAAGCCCACTGCGCGCTTGTCAACTGTGCCACAATGCAGCAGTCATTTATCTTTGACTGGTAATTTGATGTCACATACCTGCTCATTTGCACTCTTACGACTGACTCGACTCGCAGAGCCAGTGGTGAGGATTTGACAAGTTCAATCTTCACTACTGGTCGTGACTCTTGATCACAACGTACAGCCAATCATGCAACATTATTCACAAAAGTTAACTCTACAGATCCATGTTGGATTTATTTGTTTAAAGCCCTGATATAACAAAGTGAATTCAATGGGACCAAGGTGCTCATTATAAAGAGGTTTTACTGTAATATTCATTTTTGTTTGTGTTTATTGTATGATGATAACTAAATCAGTTGATCTAATTCCCCTTCCTGTTCAGCTCTACAGCGAGGCTAACCAAGCCCTGGAACCGGACCTGAAGCACCCCAAGATCAGGCGCTTCTGTGATGCCATCAAGAAGGGAGGCCAGGACCTAACACGCCTCTTCAGTCTAGTGTTCCAGAACAGGACCTTTAGGGTCTACGAGCTGTTAGACCAAGGCCGAGGGAATACATAGTACCAAATGAACCCATTAAATGCCAGGGATTTAGTAATCTCCTTAGTATTCATGTTCAGGTACAGGGCTTTCCGCATCTATATGGGCCAAAAGAATATATACAGGTAGTACAAAATATTTTCTGGACCAGGGCCAAGTGGATACCTAGTACCAAGGGATTAGTACCAAATGCTAGAGATTTAGTATTAATGTTCAGGAAGAGGACTTTCAATATCCATCTGGACCAAGATAATACATATTGCCAAACATTGTTCTAGTCTAGTGATTAAAGGGACTTAATGGTCCACAAACTTTAAGCCTGGTCCAAATTGATATGTTGTACCATAGTACATAAAATACATAGTAGCAACAGCCAGGGATTTTAAATAGTATCTCCAAAGTTTAATATTCAGGAGCTATCTGGGCAAAAAAAGTTCATAGTACTGGGGGTGTTGCCTAAAAAGTTGCGATTAATCGCTAGTCAGTAAATCAGATTTAGGCGCATTTCTGACTTGCAATTAATCACAACTTTGCAATCAATTGTAACTCTTTAATATGCAACACCTCCTTGGACACCTTTCATGTTGAGTGTTAGAGAACAGGACTTCTTTCAGGGTCTACTGGCTGTTAGACCCGGGCCAAGTGAATACATAGTACCATATGTATGGACTTCACTTATATCTTTATTATAGTGTTCTAGAACAGAATGTGTCAAATATTTCTAGACCAAGTCCACTGGAAAGACGTAGTATCAATTTCCAGAGTGCATGCTCAAGAAGAGAACATATAAGACACTTTCTTGCTACCAAGCAATGGGACTTTCTTAGAATACAAGAACACTAGGACTAAATCTGTCTGAATGATGAAAGTTGCTGAATATTTATATAAAGTGATAAGAAATCAGTATTCAAATTGTTTGATTTATTGAACTTTATTGCCAAATTGTTTCTTTTCTACTGCACATTGTGAATAAATACCTGTATGTCTTTATCTAAAGCCAGTCTCTGCATAAATACGTTTGTATCACTGCGATTGTCTGCGAAAAAGTGCTTTCCAGCCATATACTTCAATAAAAATTGTCTGCAATCACTGCATTTTTTCCCCTTCACTTTTGAGCAGGTTAAATATCTAGATACTTGTACAGAATTGCACTAGTATCCGATAAACTTTAGCCCCCTACATTGTTTGCAATTATGCACTTGCGGTTTCCTATGATGGATTTTCACAGATGATCCCAGTGATTAAATTGTACTTATGATGCTGGCTTTGAAATATAAGGGGAAAGTGTACAAAATATTTTGTTCTTGATTGGAAGTTTATTACATTTTGTAATTAAACTGTTAGCCAAGAACTACATTTTATTTCCCTGCTTGGTATGTAGCAATTTGCAGATGCAAATTTACATAGATGAGACAATCTGTTTACCTATTTGCATATTGAGATGTAAAATAATTGCCTAATTTGGACATAAATAGAGATTTCTACTTACATTAGTGTGTATAGTTAATAATGTAATTAATGAAATGATTGCTATGTGTATTAAGTCATGTTTGTGTGTGAAAGAAAGAAAGTTAAGATTTGAAAACATATCTTTATGCTGTTTATTCATGTACATAGTTTGACAACAAAAAAATGACAATATATTTTGTATTATTTGCAAGTCTTTAATATTTAACGAAATGCTTACCAAGTTGTTACCATTATACCATTCCTGCTTTTTGTATTTTATGTTTTGTTCATACCGTTATGACATTGAACATTTCTTCTGATGCATGATCAATGTGCCATTTAAACCTTTATTGCCAATAAGATGTATGCACATGTATTTGTTTAAAAGGAATACTACTTTAATATTTTATTTAATGTCAATTTCCAAATGAAGACATGGCATTTATATTAATAGTGACTGAGGTTATCTAGAGGCTGATGCGTGAATATGGGCTAGATTTCTGACTACATAAAAACATGGCATATTTGTATTCATTTTGTTGTTGATACAATGGTCAACAGGGTATGTATTAATGTATATAGAGCTGCATTGGTCCAACAATCAGGAGGTCGCAGGTTCGAGTCCCCCCAGAGTAAAATTTTCTTTGATAATGTTTTATTTATTTGTAAGTATTAAGGATGAAACAGAGTAGTACAGCTTTGTATTTGGCATAGCACGCATTTTAAAAACAAATTTTTTTTTTTGGGGGGGGGGGGTACGATGTTTGTTCTTCCAAAATATACCAAATAAAAGATTTATTTAAGAAGGTAAAACCATTGACAGATATGAGAATATAACAAGCCATGTCAGTATTACATGATTCTTTTTGTTTCCAAGAGTATTTTGTTGATGGAATGTTTCTCTATTTTTCCAAAATGAATATCTAATGGGTAAAATGGTTATAACTAAAAATGGGTTTATTACAAAAACTTCACCCTATGACTAAAAGGTTGTAAATAAATTTCACTTTTCTGTAGATGTTTAAATTGTGAATGCTGAATAACAAATGTTTTGGTTGCTCTTTTATGTTGGTTTGTGCAAATATGCAAACAAAAAATATTGCTTGTCAACTGTGTTTATTTAGTGTTGCAATACAAACAATTGAAATATGTATTTGACTATATATTGTATTCATGCATCAATGTTTATATTTTATTGTACATTTCATAAACAAATTTTTATTGAGGAAAGATTTTTATGAGAATTTGTTTCACATTGGTAAAGCAAATATTTGTTATAAATACATTCAATGTGCATTTCAGATTTCCTAAAAATGTTACTGTTTGTAAACAGATATGTACAACTTTCCCTTTGTAATATTTTGATGCTTTTCCAAGTTCTACTTGTATACTGTTACTGTTGCATATGGTAAGTTTATTTATAATAACTGATAGCGCTGAATTCTCTTTTAGAAGCTGGACTGAACAAAAGCAGTTGCTTCTTTGCCCCACTACATATGTTAATGTTTCATTGTTTGCCTATTTTTGTTTATGTCCTTGAAGTTTCATTGTACTTTCCAAACGAATGAACATGTTTGGTTTGAATTGGATTATAACGGACTTTAAAAATTCTTAATAGTGGTTAAATTCAACCCTGGATTATATTGTCATTTGATGCCATTTTTTAAGTGCATGGACTACATTTTGATAATCAACAGGGTGTTAAAAAAACTCCATGGACTTAATTATCCTAAGATTAGATAATAATTAGAACCATTAAAGTGATACTCTTTATAACGAGCACCTTGGGTCCATTTAATTAACCTTATTATAATCAGATGTCTTGTTGTTTCAGGGTTTAAAAATAATAAACTGCATAGAACCTGGAACTGTGAAATTGACCTCGCCGTATCAGGTACAGTACCTCGTTATAACGGAGCTCATTAGAAATGGGTTCCACTGTATTTAAATATTTAAGTTACTCCCATCCAGATTTGGAAGATTTCTTGAAACAGATTCTTATTAATTTATCTGTTGTAAACTAAGTAATTTTAAAAAAAAGAACATATTTGTTTGTTACTTGTTTTTTGTGCAATTGTAGACTTTTCTTTTTTATGTGCAAGATATTGGTTTTCTTGTTCTATATTTCAATTCTAAAGGTGCCAACTTTGTATTCTTAAGATGTTTACAATAATAAAGTTTGGGTATGATCCAAAACAAGAATTTAATTATGTCTCTGTGTTTTATCATTACTTATCCCAAGGTTTATGTACAAAGAAATCTCACAGGAAACGGTTAAAGGTACATATTCAATTTGTTGACGAGTTAAAGGTTTGCTTGTAAGTGGATATACATGTCCATGTATGTGTGGATGAAGAAGGGTGTGGGTGTGGGCATATGCATGTAGACAAAACCTGTGTATAATGACCACATATTAAAGGGGAATGAGAACCGTGTCCACTGAGAGATGACCTCTATTTTGACTAATAATATTATTAATTTACTACACCTAAGAAGCATTCGCTTATGCTTGAAATAATTGCTACTTTGTATGCATACAGCACATTGTATGAAATGTGATAAGTAGTATTCCTGTCTATAGTATCAACTGAGTATCAATTGAGAAAATACTTTTAAAATATCAAGTAACTTTGTTGGAAAGTGCAAAAAAGTGATGAATGATTAATAAAATGTGTATTGGAGTGATCTGATGTGTCCACAAAGTAATGTCTGGAAATTTCACATTAATTGGATGTTTTTTTTGCTGTATATGAGCGAAAAATGCAAAGTGATCATCACTAACTCATTGTACTTACTTTGTACACGGCATGGAATTATCCCGTAGACAATTTCATATCTGAACAATCGTAAATATCTTTTGAAAGAAATGGAAATTTGAAAAACCAAAACCTGTCTCGTGCTTTAATTGTTAATATGAGTATGATAAGGTATGAGAGAACCACTAGAGTTACAAGTAAGTTTTGAGGATTTGGACAATGTTACTAAGTCCCTTTAAAAAACTGTTCAAGTCACACTTCCCACTATACTAACGACCATATCAGAATCACAATTCTTACACATGAATCTTCACACTGCAACAAAACCCCCTCATTTCTATGGAACAATCAAGTCTAATATGCATTTTTAGATTATTTTTTTCATTATATATGTTTATTTTCATATTGATAAAATATTTTAATTCAAATGTCATTATTCATGCTGGGCCAACATGGCAAGATCGGGGTATTTCATTGAAGACGACACCCTTGGGGCAACCAAAAAAATACTTTTTTTTTCACGAGGGCGATTTTGAAAATTTTGAGGGAGAAAAATGCCCTCGTGAAATTAGTCACGAGGGCTATTTTGGGGCTCACGGGGGCTCTTTTTTTTTTTACATCGTTTTCACTGCTCAAGGGTCTAATAAATGATTATCATGATGTGATCTATCCGATTATGCCATGTCTGGTACGTTTTTGGCGCTTTCCGATCATGCAAAAAGATGTAAAAAAAAAAAAAAATTCCAATCAAAGTGTCAGTGTTACCAACATTTACCCCTTAGCCAATTGAATCCTGAAAATTTGTATATAGCTACTGCAAGCATTTAGTTACTAATAATGAATGAATGAATGAATAACTTTATTACCAATAAGATAACAAGAATAATAATGAGAACATAAATATTTAAAGGATTCAAGTGTCACTCACAGGGGTTAGTTTGTGGAAAACTCTGAAATGTCTAAATTTCTTTGGAATTTCCCTAGTACAAGTGCAGCAAAATATACTGCACGGTATTCAATTCTATACTTAAGTCAATTACTTAGCCAAAGTTGGGATTTGATTAATTCATCAACTGAAAATCTTACTAAAAATTTGATGTCATACTGTCTTCAAACATTACATTTTGATTTTGTTTTACTAAAGTAAACGTTCAAAACATATTTTAATACTAGTTCTCAGCCTAGAAAAATGCTAAGTAAATTTCTTACTTAATCTAAGTATTGAATTGAATACCAGCCCAGGGCCAGTATTCAATTCCTTACTTAAGTCCAAATTAAAGCAGTTTACTTAGTATTTTTAGCCAGAATTGGGATTCAATTAATTCATCAACTGAAAATCTTACCAGTATTTTGATGTCATAATATCTTCAAATATTGCATCTAAATTTTGTTTTACTGAAGTAAAAGTCTGAAAAATTATTGTAATACGAGATAAGTAAAGTTCTCAGCTTAGCAAAATGCCAAGGAAAGAGATGGCTGGTTATTTACTTGGTCATTTGGTTTTCACAGATGCGTTCAATAAATTATGATCAGCGCTGAGAGATAATGATCAATCATATATGGCGCTATATAAATATAAGTATATTTTTACTCCTGAGATCACCCTTTAGTACCACCATCCAAGAGACACAGCCCAGGTCTCAAGGCCCGGGCTGATTTACACGGAAGAGCAGGGCTCTAAACAATATATCAGAACACCTCTTCACAAGAAAAACCTGCACTGCTAGACTTGTCACCAGTCTTTCCTTTGCCATCACTTCCTAGCAGCTGTTTGTCTGAAATATGAGAGTGCGGAAGCTATAGGGTCATTGTTCCCCGACCCTGTCCCTCTTGCACAGAGTAGACACCCCTCAAGCAGTAGATGGAAGAGTCCTGTCACCTGATCCACTTGGTTTGTTCAAATGAGAGAAACCAGCACTGTTAGACTAGTTGCCGGTCTTTATTTGAGGGAGACACCCCTAGTGCAGTAAATGGTTTAGTCCTGTCAGATGATCCACTCGGTTTGTCCCAGCAAGTAGCCAGTACTGCTAGACTCTGCCATCACTTCTTATCAGTTGATTGTCTGAAATATGAGAGCGCGGAAGCTATAGCGTCATCATTGCCCCCCGATCCTGTCCCCTTCGCATTTGAGGGAGCAGAGACCCCTCCCGCAGTAAACGGTTGAGTCCTGTCGAACGATCCGCTTGGTTTGTCCCAATTAGAGAGACCAGCACTGCTAGACTTGTTGCTAGTCTTTTCTCTTGAATTACCATACATGGATGAGTAGTCTTTAGGTGGAGGATAGCTGGGTCTGGGCACGGATTTCTTTTCCCCCAAATTTTGAAAAGAAGAACTGTCATCGCTGGTCTTTTCTCTCGTATTGCCATAGGTTGAGGAGTAGTCTTTTGGCGGGGGATAGCTTGCAGTAGGTCTAGGCCAAGTTTTCGTCTGCCCCTGGCCCTGGGAGTCTGAATAGCAGCTAGGAGGTGCAAACTCTGTCAGTCTCTCAGCTCGCATACTGCTCAGCCGTTGATCCCACGGTGATTCAGGTTCTGCAAGATAAACCACAAAAAAGTCCATGCTATGTAAATGTATGATGATGCAATGATGCCACCACTCAAACCTCCATTGGAGTAAAACTGCATAAGTCAAGTAAGTCAAGCAAAGATATTAAACGTTTTTACAGTAAACAACAAAGATTTTGTGATGCATATTCAATATTGCAGATCTTCACCCACCAAAGCCATTGTAATTTTATACCATTAATTTTTTTTACATTTTTAAAATTCCATAATGCGATGACTAAATTAACAAGGGAGTAAATACAATATACAGACAAGTTAATTATACTACATCTTGCACGACAGTTAGTTAGGCAGACTGATCCACCCGAACATTCATCAAAAAAAGTAATAAGGGAATTATTAGTTATGAAATATACTAATTTGATAATTTATACCTTTGCCAATGTCCCACTCTCTAACACTGGTATCCTTCGGGACTCTTTCCTCCGCCTTGCTCTCTGGCTTCAGTTCTGCTTTCACTCCTACTTCCTTCTTTTCTTCCTCCTCTTTATCATCTTCCACCAGTTCTCCTCTTTGCCTCTTCCTCTCCTTCACTTTCTCCAGTCTGGCCTGCATGGATGCCTTCCTCTTCTGTTTGAGCTTTTCTCTCCTCTGTCTTTGATCCAGGGTCTATAAAAAAAAAAACATGAAATATCAAATTATATTAAATTGAATCTTCCTGTTCTTTCTCCTCTCTATCATCTTCCACCAGTTCTCCTCTTTGCCTCTTCCTCTCCTTCACTTTCTCCAGTCTGGCCTGCATGGCTGCCTTCCTCTTCTGTTTGAGCTTTTCTCTCCTCTGTCTCTGATCTAGAGTCTATAAAAACACACCAATAATATCATTATAATGATTGTAATGATGATGTTGTTGATGTTGATGACTATGTTGATCATGATGACAATGATGATGATTATGATGGGGATGACGATGATGATGATGATGATGATGATGATGATGATGATGATGATGATGATGATGACGATGATGATGATGTTGAAGATAATATAGAGAATGATAATGTTGATGAAGATGACAAAGACAATGATGATAATTGTGATTCTTATTTCAAGTCTGGGCCAGCAATAAGTTGCACCTTGGAGTGTTGGTGAATTTTTTTAAAGATTCACTTAAATAAAATTCATCTTAATCAAAACTAGAGCAATTTGACTGTGCACAGTCAACAAAAGATGCCTCCGCCTTATGTGGTAATTATTGACCACATGACTTAAAATCTAAGATAGTTTAAGTGATCTAAGTGCATAGTAAGATCATGAAATCCCATATATTTGTTAATATACCGGTACATGTAACTGTATGAGTCTTGTGATCTTTGATGTCACAAACCTGTAAATCCCCTAGTCTAATTATTTCATAAGTTCATCAAGATACATACACATACAAAATATGATGGTAATCCCTTAACTGGTTCTTAAAATAGTGCCATTGCTATTTTCTCATGAATTATGGGCCATTTCACCTTTGATCATAGACAATGCCCCCAGATAATTAATATGCCCAAATCAATAAGACCAGGCTACATCACCGAATCATGGGGAGTTAAATCCCCCAACCCTGGTTGGTAAGATTGGGAGACTGGTGCTTACCTCATCTCTGAGAAGCTGCAGCGTCTCCATCTGTTCATTCCTCTCACTCTTATCCTTGGAGAAGTCAAAGTAACCAACACCCATGTCTCGAACCTCTGCAAATAATTGACAGCAAATTGTCACTCAGTTTTCTACGATCAATCACTGATTTCTCGAGTGCTTTTAATCAAAGTAAAACAAACAAACATACAAATAGTGATTGACTTATTTTGTTTAAAGGATTATGTAGATAAAAAATGAAGAAAATAATTGACAGCAAGTTCATGGTTTTCTACGATCAATCACTGATTTTTCTTGAGTGCTCTTGATGAAAGTATAAACAAAAATGAATGCTCTTTTCATAATGTACTGAAATGCGACGAAAGCATATGTTTTGGGGCAAGCTATTTTTGTAGAAACTTGCTCCTCTTGACAAGTTAGATATTTTGTATTTGGTAGTGCCCTGCCAGATGATTCAAAATATGCTGCATATTTGTACATACAATCAAACCTGTCTTAGTGGCCACCTGTCTATAGCAGCCAACCTGCCTATAGTAGCCTACCTGCCTATAGTAGCCTACCTGCCTATAGTAGCCTACCTGCCTATAGTGGCCACCAAAAGTGATCCCCGCAGAGAAAAACAACATTGTAGAACCTTTATATAGAGGTCACCTTTCTACAGTGGCCACTTTTCTTGTCTCCCTTAGGTGGTCACTATACACAGGTTTGACTGTAATTATTTTGCATGGACCGATCGTGGAGTCTTACCATCATATTTGACGTTCTGGTAGTGAGTGGGTCCCTGAGGTCTCTTAGCCGCCGCCTCTTCCTCATCCTCCCATTTCTTCCTCAGCATCTCCCGGTACATGTCACTGGACAACAGGTCTGGCAGATCTTCATCTTTCTTCTTTTCAGCCTCCTCCTTCTCCCTAAAACAGGATAAGAACAGAAGAACAAACACACAAATCTATTAAACTTATTTCCATTTCTTCCTCAGCATCTCCCGGTACATGTCACTGGATAACAGGTCTGGCAGATCTTCATCTTTCTTCTTTTCAGCCTCCTCCTTCTCCCTAAAACAGGATAAGAAAAGAAGAACAAACACACAAATCTATTAAACTTATTTCCATTTCTTCCTCAGCATCTCCCGGTACATGTCACTGGACAACAGGTCTGGGAGATCTTCCTCTTTCTTCTTTTCAGCCTCCTCCTCCCTAAAACAGGATAAGAAAAGAAGAACAAACACACAAATCTATTAAACTTATTTCCACTTCTTCCTCAGCATCTCCCACGTACATGTCACTGGACAACAGGTCTGGCAGATCTTCCTCTTTCTCTTTATCACTGAACGAAATGCGTTCCAAGGCATCGGCATTCCAAGCCGGAGACCCAGGTTCGAGTCCTGGCGGAGACCAATTTTTCGACCAGTGCCTTTTTTCATTTGGAGGATTAAAAGGAGGAACATTGCTTACTAAGCTACGCCTACTATTATTCTTCCTTCTCAATCATTTATGATTACTCCTTGCAATTATATATATATATATATATATACCGTGGGTGCTGGAGAACCTGGCCGGGGGGAGAACCCGGCGAAAAAATGGACAGGGCTACCTTTGAAATTAGATTTGCCGAAAATGCACTGAACATGCGACTCAAAACTTATATCAAACGATTTATCTGCATATTGCTCATACAATACATGTATATTGCTGTTCTGTAGTCCTCCTGGTTATCCAGAAAATCGCTTGAAAGTCAGTCTTTAAACTCCAAAATTTGTTATTTTTTATTTTGTTCACGATAATTTGAGATTTCAATTTTTATAATCTTTATTCTCGCTTTTGTAAATCTACGCTCAGTAGTTCATTTCGGTAGAAACTTACACCAATTGGACCGTAATATCGCGGTGCCTTCGCTGATAAAAAAATTATCGCTCAACGGCAAAGCGGGTTTCCGCACGGCGCGATTTCATGCACCAAGGTTCAATTTATCGCAGTGCAGGAGAACCCGGCCACCGCGCACGGTGCGTGTACAAAGTCAATGACGCACTGTGCTAATCTGTGTTGTGTGTGACTGGCCGGGTTCTCTAGCACCCACGGTATATATAGTTTTTTCTTCTTTTTTTTCCCTTAAAAATAAAAACATATTTTTTTCTTAGAAAACGTACTGCCGTATTTACATTTAAAAAAACGTACTAAATATGGCAAAAACGTACTACTTGGCATCTCTGCTAGTGGTTGTCATGAAGACAATGGGGCCAGCTCAAACTACTACCAACTCCCCAAATCAAAGGACATTTTTTAAAGAAACAAAACTGTTATATGGAAATAATGTGCGACATTACTTCAGTATTCTATTGGTAATAATATTGTAAAGCGCTTAGTGATGATCAATCATAGGCACTATTTAAATTGAGTTTATTATAAACAGTAGTAGAACTTCGGAACTCACACAAATACTTGAGGGTTAAGTCTCTTGTCCATTGAGATGAGTTCAGGGAGATCCTTCCTCAGGCAGCGTCTAGACCGCCCCAATGTGTCGGTATAGTCAACCCTACAAGGACAAACGAATATGCGTTATAATGTTAAATACATGTGTATATATTTACAAATTGTACACAATATGGCTTGAGTGTATCAGTTGGTAATTCTCATGCAGCCAAGAGTGTTTCAGACCACTGTAATACTCCCTGGTTGCACCCCTCTATAGGAGACCCTGCACCCCTCTCTCCTCTACACCTCTTCGTGCATCCCATCCCACACCCTATCTAAATCATTGCAGGCTCCCTGCAACAACTAACCATTCTTCATCTGGACAATCTGGTGGGGGCGGGGGTGTCTCCCCTCTGTGCTCCAACCTCCCTGGTTGCACCCCTCTCTAGGGGACCCTGCAATGCTCCCCTCTCCCCTTCTACCTGCACCCCATTACGCACACCTCGCTTTACCACTCTCCTTGCAAGGACTTACCATTCTTCATCTGGACCATCTGGTGGGGGCGTGTCTCCCCTCCTTCCTTCAACCTCTTGGTTACACCCCTCTTTAGAGTTACCTGTTCTCCTCTTCCTTCACCTCTCTTCTTGCACCCCATCCCACACCTATCACTTAACTTTGTCAAATCAACCAAAATCATTTGAAACTTTCACATTTCTCTTTTACCTTGTAATTTGGCTTATGGTTGCAGAAGAATGAAATGTGCTTTGATTTTACAAATGTCTCACCATTCTTCATCTGGATTATCAGGTGGGGGCGTGTCTCCCCTCTGAGCTCCAACCTCCCTGGTTGCACCCCTCTCTAGGGGACCCTGCACACCAGTTGTGACCTCTGACCTCTGATCAAACACCTTCTTCTCAAAGTCCACAAGGAACATCTCGCTAGTTTCTTCATCTGGGTGGGAAAGGGAGCATGATATAAATATCAATTTACAGTCATGGAATTACCAAGTAATCCATTGATGTAAATCAACTGCATATTATAGTAAGATATGCATGAATCGCTGGATGGGCTGGATTGTAAAGTGTCTACCATAAATAGATACACAAGAAGGTCCCATTATTAATTATCACAAGTATGCCAGCACTAAGGTGGGAAAATCAATCTTATTCATAAATCCTTACTGAATGTACTTTTACGTGGGTTCAAAACCAACCAAAACACTAAATAAGGTAAAAAATAACCAATACTCTTGTTATTCAGTCCTTACATTTTCTTCTTAACCCATTCCCTTTGAGTTTCTGAAATCCCCATAGACGTTGTACACAACCCACCCGGTTCCCGTAGTGAAGGGGTTAATACAGTATAAAAGTAAAATTAATCCTCACCTGGCACATAACCATCACTCGTCATCTTCTCATAAAACTTGGCTTTGGCTTCCAACTTCTTCCTGCAGAGAAATAATCAAGCAAGTATTGAGAAAAGAATGTTCAGATATTAAAAGGAAATAAAGATCTTGGAAAAAGATTTGAAAATTAACATTAATTTGTTAAACCCTTTCAAACCTGCAGAATTTGCCTAGCCTTAGCCTCAATCACTACTGCCATGTGCAACTGGAAGCAGGAAATAGTCTCTCCTCATTTTCAATGCAAATCCTTCTACTTGGCGACATCCAGACAAAAGGTCACTTTACATTTCCCTGAAAGGGCTAAATCGGGTTATCAGTTACTATAAAGGTGCACTTTTGAACCTGGTCTAAAGATGTGCCAAGTGCTGATGAGAATTCAAGCAGTATCATAATATTATTGTGGTTCATTGAAAAATACACAGGGTTTGGGGCAATTTAGCCCCAGAAATACCCAAAAAGAGTTTAATGCAAAATTAATTTTCAAAGAGGCCTATTTTCATACTGAAATGGTTGAAAAGTAACCCCTTCCTCCCAATTTCCCCCTGGTTGTGGTTGTTTGTTTATTATGATAAAAGAGCTAAAACAAGCAATGGACCTTGAATCATCCAGCTGATTTCTCTCCTCGGCCAGCTGCTCCAAGTCCTTCTCCGCTCGTGCATTCACACCAGCATTCTTCTTGCTCCAGATGCTGGTCTTCTGGAACGAAGATGGGTGATACAAAGGGAAAATTAACCATTGATCAATGTATTCAGATTTATAGATATTGCTTCCAAGAGGACCTAGACTAGAGACAAGTTATTCCATCAACATGGACCTAATTAAAAGATTTTGTAAGTGGTATCCTGCTTGTTTACCTAAATTGCTGCTATGCAAAGAGATTGAGTCTCTGGTTATAACACACTTTCAGGATGTAAGAAATATTGGAAAAGTTTACCATTGTAATAAAACATATTAAGTCTCTTCCTCGAGAATCAATATATTAAGCTATTCTATGGCAAGCCAAATTTGGCATTGATGACATTTTGGCAGCCTGGTCCTGGAGAGAATTTTTAGTGTCCCCAGGCTAGCAGCCATTTCTAGAATTGCGCATTGTATTGCCATAAACGTATTGTATTGTACACCTGTGTTGTGGTGTGCCGTGTTGTTTTATTTTGTATTGTATTGCATTGTATTTTTAAAATTAATGTGTTGTGTTGTGATGTGATGTGATATGTGATGTCTTGTGATGTTGTTGTTGTTATTTTATGGCAATCAGTCAAACTTGACGATGGTTGCCAATTTAAAATTCTCTTCATATTTTTTGTTTTTGTTACCGACTGTATATGTCATATTTAATGAGATGTGAACAGTGATGTGATGTGATGTAAACAACTGAAAAACAACAGGATCTAATTACCTTTGACCCAGTCTGCTTGGACTGACTTGCAGAGGTTTGGCCTTGGCTTCCTGAGCCCGAGGGTTGCAGACGATCTCTCTTCAACTGCTCCTGTTTCCGGAACAACTCTGCCTTCAAGTCAACCAGCTAAAATTAAAAGGGTCAAAGACTCATGCAATGATAAACAGAAAAATCACTAGTAGTAGTAGTCTAGTTACAAACATATATATACACGATAACAGACAATGTCAATGATCAACAACATCGTCATCAACAGTCAACACTCCCAATTCCAACACTACACTACAGCTAGCCTAACCAGACTCTGTCGTAGACAGAGTCTGGCATATTGAAGTGACTGTTAGGTGTATCGGTCGTAACAATTATTGGTAAAAATAGTATATAAGATACTATACAATTTATATCTGGTTTTATACTTACGACGGATGTTATCCATGGACATCAATGGTCCACTGTCTTGATACATGAGGCTCCAATCGGTGTATTAATTCACAAAATTAGGTTTTTATCGTCCAGATTGTGGTAAGAAGCAAAAATTCCAAAATGGTATCCGAATTTGTGTCCACAGTGCGCATGCGTGAGGTCGCAGGTCAAACTTTGGCGTACGAGCCAAGATGTACTCAATGTTAACCTAACCGCCTGGCATATACATCGCTCGAAATCTTGCAGGAACATGTTTGTAGATGGGCGATGAGGTGTTTTATCCTCTTTAAGCAGATTTTTTTTAAATTTTGTTTACTTGTACTGCACCCTAAAATACCTATGTACGACGGCGCTACACAAAATTGCTATAAAAACAATGATAACCTACCTCAAATTGATTATTTATGTCGATTGTCCTTGTTAGAATCCCGCTGTGCGATGCCGACGGATCGAAAAAAAAAAAGCCGGATTCTAACAAGGACGATCGACATAAATAATCAATTTGAGGTAAGTTATCATTCTTTTTATAGCAATTTTGTGTAGCGCCGTCGTACATAGGTATTTTAGGGTGCAGTACAAGTAAACAAAATTTAAAAAAAATCTGCTTAAAGAGGATAAAACACCTCATCGCCCATCTACAAACATGTTCCTGCAAGATTTCGAGCGATGTATATGCCAGGCGGTTAGGTTAACATTGAGTACAGTGGCCTGGCTTATATGTATTAGTCAACCGATCGCCACTTACGCGCGGAACCGGAATAAAACCTCGCCTATATATCCCAGCATGCATTGCCGATGACTTTGGAGGCGACAGGACAATTTCGAATATTTGTGCGAAGCCGTTTGGGATTAATCATCAATTTGAGGTAAGTTATTATTCTTTTCATATAATTTATATGTAGCGCGCAGATAAAACGCACTTTTGTGCTCTAGAAAAGGTTAACCAAATACAAAAAAATTATAATTAAAGGTGATAAAAACACCTCATTGCAAAAACGCTACACCATTTCGATCGTCAGTAATTCACAGCTCTGTGCTATGCACAGAGCTGATCATAGTTACACTACAGCCAGAAAACAGACAATGACATGTCAAATTGTAATTGTGAATTCACTTTGTCGGATTAGTGATCATTATTAACAATTTTGGATCTCCTTGACCTTGTCCTAAATTCCTGACTATCAGTATCCGTTATTAACTTTCATTGTTACAATTTTCAAGTTGTCAGTTGATACTTTGTTTTTAATTGTATGTTTTTAATAACAAGTAACAACTAACATGTTTAAATAATAATGAATTAATAATAATTATGATGTTTCATTTTTCATTTAATTTTAATGTAAATTGGAATTATAAAGCAAGAACAACTTACCGAAGATGCTGTAATGCTGCTTTTACTTGATTTGTTCATCTTGTGTGCTTCAGCGATCTGCTTCAAGTAAAATACAACTTTATTTCATCAACAAAAAATGTGTCCATCTCAAAACACACTTGTCTGCATGCAGTATGCGTTGCTTGCATATATGTCCCCCCTTATCATTGAATCAATCGCTAATAAATTGAGCGCCTAGTTATGGTAGCTTTAAAGGGACATTTCTTGTGACATCTTATTGTGACTATAACAAGTTTGAATCATTATTTTACGCACGTTGTTGGTGTTTTGGTGTTTTTGAAGTTCATTCAAATGGAATATAAACGCCATAATTACAAATAATTCAAAATTGTATTCTTAAATTCATATAATTTACCCGGAGCTCTTACATATTCTGTTTTGTTTATTGTAGCTTTAAAGACACCATACATTTAAATAATGCATGCTTTTTAGGGAATTATTGTGTGAGCATAATGCTGCCCTAAAAATGGTCGCTAACGTCAGTTCAATTCACAGCTTACGCTTTGCAAAATTGATGTGTGAAGATGGAGATCGTAGGACAAGAAATCAGCTGTTACACACCTGAGAACATATTTTGGGCGATTTTCGTGTTCCTGTGGATAGTGTATCTATGGGAGACTTATCTGTCATTCCGCCAAGTAAGAACTTTTGATTTTAATTCCCTTTTGAATCTGTTAGAATTTACACAATAGGCCCATGTACTGAATTTGATGTTTGTTGAATGTTGGTTGATGACAATGCAAAAAGGGAAATTGTTCTAAATGTACTAAGAAACTAACTTGTTTACAAAATTTGTATCAATCATTGAATCACTCGACTGTTTTCTATCCCTTGAAGGTCTGTCGGCTGTCGCAATATTTTTGTCAAAATATGAGCCATTTTCAACTTTTCTTGATGTTTAACTTTAAAGAATGAATTCCAGTCAGTGGGGGAGCAAGCACCAAATAAGCAGGTACCTGCATATATGCAGGTACCTGCAAATTCGCAGGTTTTAAGTCGTAAAAAAACTGCCACAATTAACAAGGTCAACCTGCATATTTGCAGGTTGAAAACCAATATTAGTCTGTAGCTCCTTAAGTCTTGAAAACCGCACTTTCTAACATAGTTCATTGGAAAGCACATACAATTTTACCCCAGTATGCAGTTTTTAAAAAAATTACGTGTCTAATTTTCATTAGAGGGCTGAAAACACGAGACTATCGTGATTGGTATGATCGATCGGCAGCGCAGCGGGCGCGATCGCGATCGCAGAGTTGAAGCTAGCAGGCTAGCTTTACTCATCAGCTGGGCCCACCTGCTAATATGCAGGTTTGGCTCGCGAGTGTTTATGACCCAACTTAGGGCGCAAATGCAGTTAAAAGTCCCCTGGTACTGATTGATTTGACGACCTCATCATCTGAATACATTTTTCTGTTAGTGTTAAATTGGAAGAGGGCAAGCAAAGCTAGCCTAAGGATTGTTTTTGTATGTGCCTTTGGTGGGAATGAGATATTCTTGGGATTAAGCATAAGTGTGAGTGTGCGAGTGTGTGAGAGTGGGGGGGGGGGGGTGGGGGGGGGTGGATTGTGGTAAAGGAGACATGATCGGTGATAAGTCTTACTTACAAATGTATTCATTATATGTTTATGTTTTAATATTCAAGAAGCGTATTTTCTTTAATTTATTTGACTATTTTATTATCATGTTCCAATAGAGTACAGAAGCTATGACGTCATAAAAAGTCTTTTTTTGAAATTTTCAAATTTGAACTTCATTTTCCGAAAGAGCATAACAAATTATGTTGAAATACCGAAATATCACTTGAATATGTTAAGTATTGGCTGAGATATGCCCATCACGAATGAATTTTCTTTCCATAGGCATCGGTGTTATAGTGCTCTGGAAGTTATAGAACCAGAGCACTATAACACTGATCGCCTATTGACAAAAATTCATT